>JABASH010000470.1:0-39857 GCA_019776445.1 Tomocerus maximus
TTGTTGGACAAATACAGGCAAATAAGTTCAAATTTTAATTTTCGATTCCCAGTAAAACAATAGAAATTTTAATTTGAACAAATATTAAAATTCTAAATTTTTATTTTTCCGACTAAAGCATTAAAATTTTAATTTCACGATATTTAACCCTTTAGCAACGGAGTGGAAATTTTTCAACCTTTTGGCATCGACGAACGAAGAAAAGAATGACAGAGGGTTCAGCGACCATTATTGGGTTTAAATGATGAGGCCTATTGGGTTAATTATGGCTGTCGAAGTCTGCTGCACATTAATGGCTACGACACTACCACATTCATTATTATTACACGCACGTATTAGCCTGATTTGCCTACCCTATCTTTAAGCCGTCGGCTACCTCTAATTTGGAATTCGGCTATTTTGTTTTTCGAAATAGATATTTCCGTTGGCAACGAAAATTAAATCTGAAATAGAGCATTCTTCTTCTATCTCCCTCAATAATTGTCCATTTTATAACAACTCATAGCAATATAACAACTTATAGTGTGCCATTATTGAGTAGAGTGAGTAGAGTAGAATGCAGAATCAGAACTACTTGGAGCTCTCCTCGCTTTACACATTCTAAAGTTATGGATTCATGGCCTACGATTTATAACTGTGCAGACTTTTAGGTCTTCCACGTAATAATATTCGAAAGCAACACTGCAGTGACTACATATTTCGCAGGTATTTCAATGCAACAATTTACATTGAAAAGTATTAACTTGATTAATCCAAAATTATCTTTTGAGTAGGCCACCAAAGTCTTTGTTTTTGTAGAACCTACGTAGACTTTGTCGGAGCCCCAGTCGCAGAATTTGTTAGTAAAGAAATAAGCTATCATTTCTGTGTTTATGTGAGCATGTTTATGTGAGCATGTCTACTAGCATGTCTACTATAGTCATTCTTGATAAACAAAGGAATATTAGCAGCTCCTGAATATTGAACTAATTTTTTGAGAAAACTACAGAATTATATACAGTTTCATGACAAAATTATTTTGCATTCGTATGGATTCCCAAGGGCATTAATATTAGCGTTAGCTATTAATAACTGTTGTACATGTCTATGAACCCTCAGAAAGAAGCATGTAGTACAGGGCAGATCAAAAGCTCATGTACAAATCCATATTATGCTTATTTCTTAATATAGATTCGAGACATGAACACCTGACACCTGGTAGTTAAGATGTTCTGTTCTGAGTCCTGTGCCATTACCTTACCAAATTAAATCCGTTTATTTGAATTACCCTTAATACCCTAAGACTTACTATAAATAGGGTTTATTGTATCGGTAATCTTCGGTATATCCCCCAGTTATGGTTATGCCGATAGATAGATGCATGCTGGCTGTGTGATGTAATTTATCGCAAATCCCCTTATTTATTCAATAGACACAGAAACAGAAAAAAGCTATTTGGAAGATTACATTACAAAAACAATTTATTTATAGAATTCCTTAGTGAATCCTCTTAGATATAGTGTGGTATGAAAATGAGAATCTTTCTTTCATCACTATGTACATACAGATTATTAGGATGATTTGTTAATTAGTGGTACAAATAGGTATACAGATTTTATTTTTGGCTTGTCTGTTTATCTGCAGTAATAAAGCACAGACAGCCAGACATAAATTACCTAACGTAACATATTTTTATTAGTGTGCAAGATGAGAGAGAACAAAGAAGGCATGCATAGAACCATGTGGCATTAAGATACATACTATTGCCAAATTTTAGATCATAACCAAGATACTATACCACTTGTACTTGCCTATATAAAATATAGGTATATATTATGTAGTAATTCATGTAGGTAAATGAAGCCTGTATCTGGTAATCGATCCGATTCTTTTACACAGTTGCTAATAGGTAAATCGGGAGAATTTTAGGAGGGCTCTTAGAACATTAGAGCCCATCGCATAAAATTGACAGACAGGTCGGTGAAAGCTTAAAAGAGCAGTGGTAATATTAATGGTTTGGCACGCATGGTCTTGTTGCAGTTGTTGTGAAATTCCTAGTAGCTAATAGGACGGTGTATATTATGTAGGTATATTTCCACGGAAAAGGCAAACAAATAAAGGCAAGGAGACTCAGGGCTAAGAATCATAATAATTATAGGTAGCGTGACATGTGAATGTAGTAGTAAGTAGTGTGGAGTGGAAGTCTGTAAGAGTGGGGAAAGAACATTCTATTTAAACTGAAGGATTCCGGGTAGAAAGCGCAAGTCACTTTTCTGTAGGATTCCTTTTCGCCTTCGACGCATGACATGCCGTCCTATGCAGCACACCACAAGATGCATAATATCCACATCTCTGCTTATAAAATGTGAAAAATATTCCCATATTTTGTATTGGCTTATCATAGCTGTAACTCTATACACTTCTGGTAGGTTAAGCATGTGCTATAGTCTCATCTGGTCAGACCAAACAAACCGAAAGCTACTTAACAACTTAACTCTTGCCTTATTTCACCTTAGATATGTACAAGTTGCATTTATAAGGCTTTGAGTCAAACTTTATGAAGTATACAGGGATTCTATATTATTATAGTAGCCTGCTGTGTGTGGTGTGATAAAAAGTAACGTTGTGTGACATGTAGCCGAACAGCTTAGCAAATAATAGAAACTAGACTAATCAATTCAAAGCTTCCTATGAGTATAGTAGGCCGGAAGAACACGAACATCTATTTTGAGTATCTATAGAGATATATCCAGGAAAAATATAATCGAAAGAAACAAGTACAGTGAAAGTCTGTCTATTATAGAAATAATAACTTCATGAAGCAAGTTTAAAGAGTGAGCATTGCACGATACAAGTTCATATTTATTATCTCGAGTGTATTATTCCACGTTTTGTTGTAGCATTTGTGGTGCATACAAGGTTAGAGGAACCTACCTGTGTCCAAACTGCGAAAGTATTTGTAAAGAGTCCTAAGAACTTCCCTTTAAGAAGGACAGCGAGTGCAGGAGTGAAAATTATTTTCAAGTACTTACTCAAGTGTGTTTAAGTTAAGAGGTGAAAAGAGTGAGTTGTGCAGTCCCTCCCCTTGTCTATTGATTCCCAACTCCTCTCTCTAGTTTACTTTCGTATATTGCTATTACATGCAATAGTCCTGTTTCTTTATACTTCCAAGTTCCCGTACGACGGCAGTGTTCCAAATTCCAACTTGTCATTATTTACATACTTCTCCTATATAGAGTCCTATTTGATCATTGCAGTGCGACGCGACAGATATATTCTTGACATAAACAACAGAAACAACCAACTGCGGTAGTGAGTCCTGACTGATATACTTACTCCCATTACGTAAGTAATTTTGACATTACGCACGAAACGAAGACACTGAGTCAATCAGCTCCCAGTCTCTCTCCCATTCACAACATTGTATTGCCCTGTCACTTATCTGTGCCATCAACGACAACCTTCAAGTTCTAAATCAATAAGTCAGAGTCAAAATCCTCCGTCGATGATTCCTCCTCAGAGATAGAAAATAAGGACAACCGGACTCGTACAGAAGAATTCCTCACAGAAAATACTGGTCCATTTTAATTTCAAGAGAATGAGCACCAATTCGCAGAAATCTAACGATAGTGGAAGGACAGCTAAAGTTCTCAATTTCAATGGTACAGATGTCTATTCTGCTCATCCTGACAGCGAAGGAGAATCCGTTCCTACACTCCATCGCAGTGAAGGTCAGCATTTACTTAATTTTCTTCTAATTTACTGCGCCGTAAGATACAAATTACTCTAAATTATTTGCAATCATCAAATTCTAATTCTAAGCAATCTATTTGCTATTTATTAGCTACTCATGTTCAACTATATTTTATGCAGATAAGTCGTTCCCGTAAAGTGGAGATTGAGATTGTCCATGAATTGATAATAATAGTGTAGTCCATATCTGTAGTGAAATTATACTTAATACTTCCCTGCAGAAAAGGACAGTTGCTGAGTTAAAATTGCATGTTTCGACTACATTTCCGTAGGTCTATTTATATTTTAAAAAGGTCCGTCAAGAGGTTCACTTGCTTTGGCAGGTCTCGGTCATAGTCATAGCTATAGGGACTACTTAGCTAACGAGCATCGATTGTCTGCATGATTAATGTCAATAATATTTTATTTGACAGGTTTATGACCACATTCTGTCTGTATTTATACACTAATATCTTCGCTGTTCTATTTACATTACGTTTACGTGGTTAGATTAGAATAGGCTTTCCTATTCACGTTGTCTCCGTGGATTAAATTAATGATACTAGCTACTGTACACACTTCTACCATTTACTTCCCTCATGCTACGTATATGGTTATAATAATGCATTAAGTATAATTCTAGTATCATGTCTTCTGTATACACAGAGTTGGACAGGTGTATGGTAGATCCATACACATTATGTAGGTTTTATCCATTGTCACAAGTTTTATGCATAGGGAAGCCAAATCCATATCGTGATCGTGTGATCCCTACTTTCATGACAGTGCAGCCATGCACAGAAGAAAATAAATGACAGATTAGCTTGTGCTATTAAAACGCAAATGTCCATTAGAGAGATACTCGGATAGATAACATTTAATGTTAGCACCCACCGGACAAAACTTTAAATAGACTTAAGATACAGTTTGTCTGACTTAAATCAGGCAGCAAAAAGGGATGTGGGATTATTACTGTCATATTTATTATAATAATGGTATACTACTTGAGTTGTAAATTATGATTCGTTGATGATGACTAGTTCTAGCAGGGTGCAAATAAAATGGTTTGGTTGAAGTTTGCATTCTTTTGGCTTCGGTTGAAACAGAGAACAATTGCGTTCTTATACTTGTGTGACGCAGTAATGTTGTTACAGTTTACTTCGACTGGAAAAACTCTTGTGACAGATTTTCGGAGAAATAGTGTAACTACGCTCGTAGTAGTGTAACAAACAGTAATTCAAACGAAATACTTACGGAAATGCAATTGTAGTTTACATGCAAATACTACGTTAGAACTAGGTTGAACACTATAATTCGTATGCAATGTCAATGCAGTATAGATATAATCCATTGATATTTTTACATTGCATCGGATATTCACATTACTTTACTCCACAACTAGGTTTCAATTTCAAGTACGTTTTTCTCAAAATATTTTTAGATACAGTCACATGAATTATGGGTACCAGCGGGTACTGTGTATGTTTCGTTAATGTATAGCATCATCGACAAAATTGTCTGTAAACTTTTTAACTTATGCAATCCATTATCCTCCAGCGGTTCTTTAAAGTTTGCACTTATGGAGTTTGTGACGTTCTTATCTAAATAGACATTGAACTTCTTTTGTTGTCTGATCAAAAAAAGTGAACAAATTAATAGTATGCACATAGTGCTGTTTAGGGTGTGCACAAACAATTTCTTTGCGACAACATGCACATAATATTTTGCATAAGCATTTGCATTGACCAGTAGCAAGTCAATAATTAATTGAAAAAACGTCCAAGTCTTACATGTGTTAATGCATAACCTTATGTCATCCATCAAGTAATTATGTTTAGAATCTCTTTTCAAGGTACACTTTGTTATGTTTGGAAAACAAAATTATGAAAGAACTTTATAAACTTGATAACGTGGGTACAGACAGGTGTTTTAGTTTCTCTCGAAATATTGTTTTTGCATGTCTGAGAATAATGCTCTTTTAGAATTGATGACCTTCAAATGTTCTAGTATTCAAGAACCAAAAGTAAAATTCATACTTACCAATTTGCCATTCCAATGTACTCTTAAAAACATCATAATCCTTAAATGCAGTAAAATTTACGGTACCAGACCAGTATTGAGTGGAGGCTGATTTTGAAGCATAAAAATAGTTTTCTCAAAGTAAATACTCCACTAGGATTAGAGTATAAGTATTTGACTCCTTGTTCAGATTGCTATTACATAATATCATATAATATGTAGGCGTTTCCTAAATGTACCTAAAGTATGTATATCAATATGTAATATGTATACAATTGCTGGCGCTGGATGGAATTACTATATATTGAAGCCCCACCTATATAACATTTGTACCTGTATTGTTTTGATTATTAAATCCAATTCTACTATTACTGCCATATGGTAAACGAAAAATGTGAAGTGTTCGTGACTGGACTGGACTGTTAGGTCTGTAGTTTTATGTTTGTCTATATAGGTAATGTACAATCAATAGAGGTAGGGTGAATTGTTCAACGCTTACAGATGCATGTAGCACTCCAATCGCAGTGCTATAATTACCCCTGTGTTCATGTGCGTGCTAATCTAAAAGAAAAATCTGAGTCTTGATCACTTCTTATTTTTATTCGACGAAGTTATTGAGTTTCGTTCAGTAATCAATATAGTAGTTCATTTCTAGTGTGGGAACTGTATTTAGATCCCAACATCACTAACAACAAACGACTGGGTAGGTAATAATAATCGATGGCTGAATTCATTTTGGATAGCAGAAGGCGTAGCCTAATCTAACCCTAAAATAAAATGTATACTACCAACTCCCAGCTTCGCCTGTATGCAATCTCGCAATTGGTTATACCACATTATACGGAGATAATAGCATGCTATTTTTTAATTATTGCTTTCTAAGCTGCAGCTATACAGAGTGACTTCATCTAAATTCAGTTGAAATCATTAGGTACCCTTTTGTTTTCCATGCTGATGCAATTCCTAGAGATTCAAGTTACAGGCATTCATAAAATTGGAATTTTTTGCAGATAAATTGTAGTGTCTTCCTTATCTCGAACTGAAGAAGAGTACTTTTAGTAGTATATCAAGCTTTTGCAACCTTATATTAGAGCACCCAACTCGGATAGTTAGATAACTCATCCTCATAATATGTAGAGAAACTGTACACCCATTAGATACTTGGTTAATAAGTAGGTACTACACGTAGTATGGCAATTTATTTGCTCACGACATGCACAAAGAGATAGGTACTTGTGTTGTGAATTTATTATAGCCACGATAAGTCATTACTTTCCGGGTTAGGCCCTAATTGTAAGTTATCCACTCAATACCCACGTCAGTAACAACCACATCACACAATTGATAACACCCGTTACGCTTAGCAAAGAAATACATTTAATAAATCTACTCTATAAGAAAATCTAACAATTCTAATTCTAAGTATAGGGAACAAAGCTACTTCAGATAGATATAACCTTACACCGCAGGAATAGCTTAGTGAGGTTATTATTTGTGCACCATTTTGTTCGGTAAGTACCTAAGCATTATGCTGTCGGTTGTGAGGTTATGTTACGTAATTAGATTGGAAACTTTCATCAAGACACAACCTTGGCTTAACTCAGGTCAGGAAACATAGCTACCAATAGGGGTTTCTTTGCATCCGTAAAAGATTACATTCTATTCACATTACTATATTCATGTTTCAATTCGGACTTGAGTGTACATTTAAATATGACAGGAGATTACACGTATAGTTATTTAAATTCCCTTCATACATAAAATTAACATTCGCCACACTTGCCAGTTGAAGTCTGGAGATTAATTACACAACGTGCATTTATTGAATTTAATAACGTATACCAGCAGAAGCCGTATTTTTGTGAAACATTGCTAACATTTTACCGACACTGAATTACTGTATCATTAGTTATCAGTCGATAACATATTGTCATAAATTCCCCACTTGAACCGCAAGCAAACATTAGTGACTACTTAGTGTAATAGTGACCTGAAATGTTATTAGTAGGTACATTATAAAGGATTACCATTAATGTACGTACTATAGTGTGATTCATGTGAAGTATATTTAGAAAAACAAGTGCTCATGAACACATTGTAATAATCAATCGAAGAAGAATTTTACATTTGGAAAGTGCGTTTAACGACAGTGTACAAGTAATATCTTATCAGCAATGGTATAATTAGCTTGACTGTATACGTAGAATTATTGAGAATTAAAAACAAAATCCCGGATAGCAGTTAGCAGTAGGTGATTAAAGTACTGCGACCTGCTACCGTCAGATAATAAGAGACAGATTCCATGTTTATTACTTGTAGTAGGCTGTATGAAATGCATTATGCATAACACATTAGACTGTAATTATCGTGAGTGAAGTTAGTTCAAGTTTACAGTGATAGGACGGGACAGTTCTATTTATTCTATTCCATTGTTCATGAATGAACGATAAAAGTAACACAGATTGAATAGAAGAACAGGGGAAGCAGAGCAGACATAAAGTTCCATTAATATACAAAGCAAGAACGTACATACTTGCGTTGACATTGTCTCTCCCACTTCTAGACTGGAATAGCAATTTTACTTATGCATGCTTGAAACTCGGAATAGTAAATCGACAAGCCTGCGGATAATTAATAAATACACACTGCTGGTTTATCACTGACTGATTGTCAAGTTATGTGAGAGTTCGTCGGATAGGAATTCAGCATTGTGAGTTGGGTGTTCCCAATCCGTTTCAAAGTGTTGTTAGGTGAAGAGCCACTAGTGCCTCTTCCAGTTGTCAGTTTGTATCTCTTTGTAATTTAAATTTTCTGAACTGCACTCTCCGTAATGGAATCTTTAATCGGAAAGGTAGAGACCTTGAGAAAGAACAACGGCTCCAGTCCGTTCTATGAAAGTCAAGATGACTTCCAAACTCCGTCATCTGAATTTGATTCAAGCATCACAAACAGAGAAGGTCAGTCAAGACATCTTTCATTCAACCACCTAAAATTGCATACTCTGCATGCAATATTGCTTTCATGTTTATTTAACTAACTAAAATGACTCGGATTCCTCTCATGTTAGACTACCAATTAAAATACTTGAACTATACCAGACAAACCAAGTATTCCTGAAATGTTTTAAGCATTCGTTGCAAATTGTAATAATAAAAATATAATCCTTGTAAACTCAGGACAAAACAGAATGCTTAAACCAGGGTTTTCAGGCTTACACGCGTGTATAAAACAAATCCTAATAGTTCGCGCATAAAATTCGTAATGACAATATATACTATAACCATATAATGCCATTATAGTCTTGTGTGTTTCATAGCTCATAAAAGTATAATTTCCATCCGTATGAAAAACTGAATCATGAATAATGCAAGAAAGGTTTTAAATGGTTTAAGTTAATCTTGGTTTCTGTAAATGAATTCATATTTATATTTACATACATTACGAGTTGTTTTATGTCCTATATATCGCTATTTGTGTTTTTTCGTTGATTACTTTAAAGTAGTAGGCATTCTTCAATACTACTGCATAAAGCTAGACAATAAAATGACAATGGTGAATACTTAGATTAGTTTCACTAGAAAGCACATTGAAAAGTCTACATATTTTGATTACCGGCAACACTGAAATACAGATAATAATGCTATGAAAGCAGGCACATAGTTAGGTTGAAGTAAAAGTAGGTATGTTGAAAGTTGGTGTGTGTAGTTGTAGATAACAATGAAGAGTGTAGCAAAATGGTGGGGATTGACAGTGACAACTCGAGCTAATGATCTCATATAATGAGATTAATTGTTATAGTGGCTACAAACAAAATGGAAGGGGAGATAGCGCTGAACAAAGCAGATATTCTTTACTCCTAATGGTTTTGATGAAATGTACTCAATGTGTTTCGATAGATAATTAGTAACAGTATTTGTCGATGAGCCAAAAATAACCACCTACTGCGTAATAACAGCCTAGTGTCTACATTTAATTAAAGAATAAATTACTGCAGCTAACTCCAGACTGATAATAGTTAAGAAAATCAAGATTTCCAATTTTTTCTACATTTTTTTAGATTCCAAAATGATTTTTTGAATAAATATCGAATTGTAAAGAAAGGTTGATTATTTTGTGTTCCTCTAAGTACATAGCCTTAGACTGTAAAATAAAGTTAACTCATGTCCGGAGCATTATAGATCGCTAATCGATCTGCGACAAAATATTTAGAAAGAGTTTCTATGTGCTATAAACACAGAGACTATAGTAAAGATTAAGGATTACATAGTAAAATATATGCCATCATTTATGTTTCATGTCACAGAAGCCACTTAGGTACTTCACTAGTCGTAAGAAGTTCCTCAGACGTAAGAGAGTAAAAGTCGTCCATCATAAAAGTTTAAGCTAACTGGTAGTCGTAGGAAAAGTCATTATGCATACATGCGGTGACAGCCAAGCTGAACTATGCATTTTATGTAGAATTTGCTATTCAATCAATAAGCGTTAGCTAATAATATTGCTCTACAAAAGGATTAAGTCTTGAGTGAAAAGACCAAAATTGGAGCAGAGAAGATTGAGTTTCAGTTTCGTAGATTTTACTCGAGTAAATTAGTCTAGAACATGCGTATCAAATCCAGCAGATTGTTTTCAGCTTGTGGTACCTATTACCTACCTTGTAATAATAATATTCTTGCATTATGATTGGCATTTAGAACTTTTCTGTCGCTGTGAGTAGGAAAGTAACTGACATCAAATGAAGAATGTTCTGTGAAATATTGAGAACAGAAGCCACTTTTAGAAACTTACAAAAGGTAGGGACTGAATGGTACTAGGAATTGAAAATGTTGCAAGGATATGATTACCATTTATACTGTAATGCACCTATTCATTCCTTGGACAGAATTTTTAAAGGCAAATGTCAATAGGAACTTGAAACGTTCCCTTATTCCTTTGTAGTTCAACGGGTTTGGAATATCATAGTCATTGGTTCGTGAGGTAGAATAAATGGGGAATTTTGTATTTGAAATTTCTAGGAGTATACAGTAAAATAATAAAGATGATCCTGTACTCCTCCTGGGATGTTCCAATCTAGATTTGTGGTCTTCGTCACAAAGCATTTTTTCCTTAATTTACTTGAAAAAGGCTAACATAAGCAAATCGTTGTTTGCAATTTTTCTGCGCATTCTGCAACTTCCTTTGGAAGGCTGATAATCTATCTTCTCTGCGTAGTAGCTTGTAAGTATACCTACGCCTTCTTTGTTAGTTAAGTATTTTTGACCTCGTTTTCTGTTAAAAAGACGTAACTCGATGCATCTTTTATCATTCTAAATTCAGAATGTCTTCTCAAGAACTAATCTCATACTTTATAATCTTTACTGTTAAGAAAAGACTTTGTGGCAACATGCAATTTATATATCTGTATAGCATTCAATTAGTTACGCCACATTATTGTCAACTAATCACACATCCTTATTAATCCTCTAACTATGGCAGCACATGTTTTGTGCCACAATAGACAATCAATGGGATCTAATCCTCCAGCATTTATAAGATTAACCGCTACATAGCTGACAATTGGGTCTCTTCTTTCTCAATTGCGTCACATTCTTAGTTTTCGCTCTGTAATGAAGTTGTCTTTTTAGCAAGAACATGTATTTTGTAAGTGGAATGTGTACTACTAGCGTGTTATACTAAAATGTTACGACGAACTGTTTTGTTTTGTTTTGAACTGAGGTGCCTGCAATTCTCCAACGTATTTATTTATGACCTATTTTTAGTATTTTGTGAAAAAAAAGGATTCTTTTCTCATATTATATTGAATCTAAACAGGAAAAATAGAGATGCTATGATATTTGGATTTATCATACGATTAGATCAAATCTTGCGTGTATTCATAGATGTATGTATTAGAATTAGAAACGTAATTTCGTCATTAGATCGTTGTTTGTAAACTGTTTATCCAATGTTTGCTCTGTCAGTAAATTGATAGCATCCTTAATTTAGCAAATCAAACCTGTTTTTGAGTTCGGAGGGGAATGATATATCTACTGTGTAGATGCGAATGGGTGATTTATAAAATTGTTCAAATAATTTACAGTTAGGGACTCTTGTCTGCAAGAAATGTACTAGGTTAGTGAGCTTTAACCTACAGAAGCTGTATTTGGACCAACATTGAGGACTAAAATTGAAGTGACAGTTTGAATCGATACATGCTACAAAATACAAAGTTACGCAGACACAATGGACTTGCATTATGCTACTGTTCAGCTATAGCCGAGTGAATTGACAGTATATTCTCTTAATATTAATTGTATCCTATTGTTTGATTGTTATGCACGATGCAATGCATCGCAAGAGCAGACTGCTTAATATTGTGCTGTAGAAAGAATATTACATTTCTGCAACTGTTTTGATAAAGATAGATGATTGCAGGGCTTGTCCTGATTCTAAATTCCAAAATAATAGCCCCTACTGGGAGAGAGTAGTTAGACTAACATATTATATTGTCTGGCAGAGGACGCGAGTTAGATTCTTTTTCACCGCACGCTACTTGAATATTAGAGAGCAGATTATTTCTACTGCCACTGCCAGTTGTTTTTTGATAGAGATAATAATTACTTAGTAAGTAACTACCACATTGGATTATGGTCTGTCGTCTGTATCTTTCTAAATAAAGTTGGGCCTAAACAAGTAAGCAGCAATTGTATCTTGTTTCAACTTTTGGCTCATGACATGGCTTTGGCCTAGTTTGACCAAACAGCAGGTGTGTGACTAATGGGTATATGGAGCATAAATCTGAATTAGACATCAAATTTCAATAAGGCTAAACAATTATTTCTTCTCTCCCCTACTGTAGGCTAAGTCAAAATAATATGATTTATTAACGATAATAGTGTATAAAATGAGACCATAGACATTCACACAGTAATACATTGTGCATGTAACAAGGTTAAACTTTATACACAGTGGTTTGATTTCATTAATTACTATTTTCCACAACAAAGTGAAAATTGTTTTTGAACACAATGTAATCAGAAGGATCAAAACCAAAGACAGAAAAGATCTGTAGAATTGGTTATCAAACATCAAAGCACAAGCCAAAATTCTCATGGTAAAGAAAACGCAAATTGCTATTAATTTATGTCACTACTTCTATAATGCTCGCTATTGTGAATCTACATTTTTGTTTCGGTCGTTGGATGGTAAATAGTTAAATACGCTTTGTTTTCTCATGTGTAGCAAATGCTAAGCATAGCATGGCAAGATGCCGAGTTTAGGAAAATACTTATTGCAAGAGTTAGATAATCTCCATGTGTGCAACAATAATACGAACAAGAAAGTGCAAGTTGGTCTTAGAGAACTTACGTATTCGAAATAGAGGAAATAAACAAACGATACTTTAGTGTGTAAATGCTACATCTTAAGACCAATAACCTAAGTTCAATTAGAGAATCACTGTCGGGAGCACCAGAAATCTAAACAAAGGCTCTTGCCAAATATCTTGATGAGTGCCAATTTTTCGCATAGCAAAATATGATCTGAACATTATGTAAAGCTCCTTAGACTCATTTACGGCATTACCTATGTGTAAACTGCAATTTATTTTACTTGTCTTGGCAAAATATTATGGGGAAAGTAAAAGTATAGGAGTATAAATATTTTTTAATGGCCAGACAAAAATGTTGATCGCACCTAAGGGTATTTCAGTTGGTACTTCAGCACTTCAAAAACGAAACAAGAAACAACTGCGTCGTATTTTTATGACTTATACAAGTATTAACTGTAACTGCGTGTTAGCCGGCTAATATTAATTCTATTGACAGATTGACATAGATAAGTTGTATGCATACTTCAAGTCTATTTAAATGCTTACATGAGACAAACTAGACATAGAGAGGGAAATTGGTCCCAAAGATTATTAACGTGGGCCAATTGCATGCGTTGCGTAAAATGGAAGCGAAAGTATATGCGTAGGAAAATAGTTTTATAAGAAACTATAGGATTCTATAGGGTAGTGCTCTTCAGATGCTAAAATATAGATACGGTAATAATAGTAAGACAAGATGTTTTAATATTGTATAACATATGAATTGGCAAGGGAAGCAAAGCACGGAAGTTTTTGCTTAGTTCATGTTGAACTTACCTACCTAGATGAGTCACACCAAAAATAGCTTATTTCAAAAGTTCTATGTAGGTAGCTATTGCAAGGCAGTAGAGTGTTCTAGACATATTATGGGACTAAGTCAGACATAATATATAAGCTGCTGAATGGGTTCACATGTGTTTTTCTTCATTTACATGAGTTTAATATAAGTATTTGCAAAGGAGGTAGTAGGAGCATGGGAAAAGCGACACAGAAATACATGCACATTATATTAGTGCAATGTAAAGCAGTAGGTTTTTGTATATCCTTCCTTCCTTGCAATACAAACTTTTTCAATTCTTCTTGTCTGTCGCTTCTTTATGTATTTTGGAATATGCAAAGTGAAACTAAACATGCAAAATGTGAACGTTCGTATTGTTAGGTCTTCAACTTCCCAAATCGACTTGCTTTGCCTTGTCCTAACTCCAAGTTCAAAACGGTTAGTTTATTTTAGACTCCTCGTATCGTTACACTCATTTTCATCTCGCCTCGACGTGAACTGAATACACATTAAGGAATATATTTACCTTCGCAAGTTCAGCTCGACCATTCTCAAGAAAAGGGCTCTACTTCCATAAATTTCACGCAGACAATTTCAAATTCAACATTTTCTTTACATTAAAAGCATAAGCCATCTTAATTTAAAGTACATCTTCGTATATTCTATATAAGCTTTATGACATCACGTCTGCAGCCATATCTGTGAAATTCTCCATCCTTACACGTGCATATAATATTACAAGTACCATAAATATTGAAAATTGAGTAAAGTCACGTACACACAGTCCCATTCGTGTACTAATTTCTATCGCTCTAATTATGTGTGCACTACAGCTACTTCAGTGTATCTAATCAATTACTGCTCTAATCTGCACTTCTGTAAATTTCCAAAACAGTTTTAGAAACAAAGTGTTCTACGCACTAAGGTTTGGTGATTATTTTTATCTAAAATTATTCGTATAGAATAACATATTAATTCTCCTGTCCCTGAGGATTAAACTTGATACATCTATAGTTCAAACAATAATATTTACATGCATATACAGGAAAATTTTACCATTTAGTTAGTAAGTACCTTTTTATCTAAATAATTTTATTGTGTTATTTACGCATATTGTTTGACATAAGGTTCAGATTTCACTGTCTGCGCCTCATTTTTATGTTCCACCCACCTTCTTGCGCATACTGCCGCTTGCATTAAAGTACCTATAGAATTTCATTGAGCCATAATACGAGAGCACCATATAAATTAAAGATTTTACATGCATGGTTTATTTCTTATCTCATTAAAATCACCCAGTTCCAGTCATAGTTATGCTATGTATGTTACTTATGTGTAGTATGACTAGGTCTAGATTCTCTAGATTCTTTATACAGTATTACTAAAACTCGTATTCTACGATCTACATCGTTAAGTGCGAAGAACAACTATGAGTATTAAGTGTCAATCTCGCCATTTAACTTGTGAGGGTCTGAAAACAACAAAATTGCATGTCCAATGTCCATTGTTAATCTATGTGATATTTTATTATTAAATTAACACTTAGATTACAGCATACCAGTGGCACTAGCGTCTATCGCACACAATTTTTCACGCCTTGTTATGTACATTTGTAATGTGCTATATGTTTATATTTGCTATTACGGTAAATCAACACTTTTTAAACCTCGATATGATAATTGAGAAGCTGGGCTTACATTTAAACTCGAAATGCACTATATAAGTACTTTCTGTAATATTCCATATGCCATTCTGTTGATATGGATTGACATAGGTCTAGGAATAGATCATCTGTTTTAACAATTCCCAGGTGCACATTATAAATAGCGTTCTCTCATGGGACATAAATATAAATGAAGTATACCTATAGCAAAGTTTGAACTTCCATGACTCGTAATTACTAAATGCATTAGCGAATTGTTTTGTCTCCAGTGAACCAGTAAATACCGAACAAGTTCATGCAAATGTTCCATAACCAAAAATTAGTAATCGATTTTTGTGACCTTCGTGCTCTCCTTACGTGCTCATTTGCATACATTTACTATTGTCAAATACGACAAAAGTCGTACCATAACGAAATCAAAGCTATCTAATGCTATCGCATTTACGAATTACGATATCTTATCTAATAGTTAATGTGCATTAGTACTAAAAGTCAGTTCAAGCTTCAGAACTTATTCACAATTTCACAAGTACAACACACACAATATATTTATTAGTACACACTACATACCCATTTAGTAAAGTGCTCTTAAACTTTGTGGTGCAACAAACGAACATTATTTCTGCATCAACCTATCGGGTGATTTTAATATTTTTGTGTAGAACTGCAACGTAAACCGCCGAAAAAAATGACTTACAGAGGCTTTTCCGCTTGGGGAAAAGAAATCTCTGAATCCTTCGACAGTTCTGATGCTGTCCCTTTCGGGCTCTTGGGAAGTGAGGGTTAGTTACAAACTTTTCTTTATTTTATGCTTTGTCATTGTCATTGTCAAGGACTTACTAACCATATTACTTAATAATATTACCTTCTCCGCTACATTGAGACATTTATCGAAGAGGATTTGCGGTTTGTGTTCATGTGCCGAAATATCATATATTGCAAATGCGCCTCTAAATCAATCACGTCAATCAGATATTACATGATATTACTATACTATATTTATCTTAATGTACACGATCTAATATAATATAAAGGTATTACCAATTGCACATGATTCATAAGTTACAACGTTACAAGAGTGCCGATTCTTCCATAATGTGTTATGCTTATTGCTTATATAGCGAAATATTATGTTATTGCATTAATGTAGATGTGCAACGGTATTAAATGGTTATCCAAGGTCATGCATATATGTAAAGAGACATTGTTTGTGTAAAAGTCTGTTTCATTGCTTCAGGAATATTATTTTTTTAAATTATATGAATATGACACTTGATGAAACTGAATTAAAAATGTTGAAATGAGATCATTAAAGTGACTGTTTTCAGGTAACCTGAGCGTGGTAAATTGCATAAAATGCCCCTTTTCTCTCCCATAACAAAAGATGGAAACAATAACCAGTTCCAGTGGGTTCAACTTCAAGAATCAGTAGTTTTTAACCCGACAGTATGTTTTGGGTTACTAAAAGTTTCTTAAATTGTAAATTATTATACAGGGCTAGTTCTAGGAGTTCCAATTCCAATAGCTAATGCATTGATTGCTATTATCTAGTATCTATTACATACTTATATTGTGTGTTACTATTTGTTCGATGATTCCTCTAGACAAATAATGATATTCCCCATACTGTAAGTAGTTCCATTCAAATGGCACTTCTTGTGTCAGAAAAATATGAAATTTACATAGAGCTACGTGTACATGTGTGTGATCCACAAAGTCATCCGTGAATAATTTTTGTTTGCTGGTTATGGTTTTCAATGTTACAGATTTATCAGGCCTAAGGGCCAAAGGCTATTGTAGCAAGTGCCATAAGAATGTAAATAAATTATGGAGCGAGCCATAATATAAGTAATTATTTTAAATGTAGAGTCCTTATTATATATGTATGGGTACGTGATGAAAAGTAGATGTATTCCGCAATCGTGCACGTCATTGTCCCAATCCGTTTTAGTAAACAACAATTTTCTGTCCAAAGGTACTTTTTATAGATTGAACCTTTGCCCTTTACAGAAGCAATAGGTCATTTCGGTAGATAGATGAATTTAATATCCTATAGTATGTTGCAATGAAGCTTATCACCCAAAGCTTCTGTTTGGTTTCGGTAGGCGTTTTCTGGTGATCACTTATTATCCCCAGCTTCAACTATTCTACAAAATGAAATAGTTTATTGACAGAGGCTTGTTTCTGACATCGACTCTTTTCGTGTTGTTCAGATTAATTTTGGGTCTGGCATGCTGCTTGTCTGTAGAAGATTAATTTAATTGGTTGTGAGAAAGTGGTGTGTATGGCTTCGCCTTCTTAATCTTGTTTTTTGATTGGAGCTAGAACAGCTTTTCTCATATGTGTGGGCCGCATCAAACATGATGAATACTTTTATATCTTTCTTCAAATAATAACAAATTAATCCCAAGTGGTCGACATAATATTATGATGGCTTTTCAAATCATCAATTGCTATGCTAGATACATTTTAGTGGCGTACCAAACGATTGGTGGGTTAGTGGAAATCTAATAGGTTAATGAGTTTTTTCTGAAAGAAGTGCATTTTAGCCTTTAACAAAAATTGACTCCTGATCTTTTAGATTTTCAAATATTTTCAATTCCTTTAGATTCGTTCTAAAAAAATCCGTTCCGAAAGCATTACTGAAAATTATACTAAACAAAAGCACTTATCATTACGATTAATGTTCCCTTTGTTTTCTCAAGAATGTTGAAAGCATTAAATGTTCAAAGTTACTGTTTAAAATCATGTTACTGCTACTGTGCATACGCCACTGTACTGAACTGTAATTCGTCTGTCTCTCAATAGACATGTTTTTATGTCGCCTCTATTATCGGAGAATAATTTCTACTTCTTTATTTGTAAACAGATTAAGCTCAGAAAAATAATTGACCTCTCAGAGATTATCTTCTCAAATGTTATTATATTATTGCCACATCCCATCTGTCAACGCTCTAATTACATTATTTCATCATTAATGTGATGAAAAAGTAAATATTATGGTAAAATAGTACCTTTATTTATGGCATACTCGTGCGCGATGAAAAGTGTCAATGATCATAAATCTTTTTGTTATAATTGGTGTTTTTACGTGTATGTGTACTGAATGCATCTTGTCAATCCAATGTAATCGCTACAACCCTTTAAAGTAATTACGGTTCAATGTGTATTTATGCACACATAGGTATTATCATGTACTACTTATCTAAATAAATCATCGCAAATCCCGAAATTAATTTTCACAGATATGACATTTGTCATAGTAAATGATTTCATTGGCACAGAATTTCATTGGCACAAATCATCAGGTTCTGCAAATCTTTTAAACGATTATGTATTTTTTGAAGTCTGTTTTGTACATTGTAATGAGCTTGAAAAACAATGGCTTAAATACCGTATTTGCATTACAATGATGTTTTTGTTATTCTCTTAATATGTAGCTGGGGAGTAAGAACGTCAAAACATAATAGGATGCATTAAAACTAAATGCGCAATTGCTTGTGTTCTACTGAGCTCAACTGTCAATAAGAGTGTTTTTGGTTTTGAAAAGAGCCAAGCTGACTTTGCTGTTTTTATTGACTCTGAAAACAATCGAATCGTAGTACAGTTATAAACGTAGTACCACACTTCTGTTATTAATGAGTTATTTTTTGTCATAAAAACAGTATAATATTGTAATATTGACTTAATACAGTAGATGTAATACGCATAAACATATGGCAATAATTAAATGAATAGCGTTTAGTATACACGATAGGTTGCATGTGGTTCAAGTCTGTGTGGCAACTGGCAATCTCATTTGCATATCAATAACTGTAACATACGTATTATTTATGTCGTATGATATATGTAAGGAAATGCATAAGTATGACCATATATGAAATAACAAGATAGATACAGCTAGACCTAGAGTTTTGTGTTTTCAAGCACATCACAGTCCATTCAATGGTGTATATAAATGCTCTCGATTTTAGTAGTCTCAATCTATTCATCAGACAGAGACGAAAGGCGAACAAGCATTTAAAGCACAGCAAACATTTAGACATTATTCCACGAACACAAAACAAATCTTCTGAATCCTCTCACTCTCTTTCTTTTGTCCTTTTAACTAAGAGACTAGCATTCTCTTTCCTACATTTGAAAGTGTAACTGTGAAAGTGTTTAGATACGAAAAGACAGAATTTATTTAACAAACTTAAGCATACTATCGTGTGCACTTCACAATTCTATACGTAATTTCAGAGTAGGATAAACTGGAGTACCTACAATGTAATTATAAAAGTTGTTAACAACTATGTTTCTCATTAATCGTCAATTGTAGCGAAAACCAAAAGAATGTAACCACTCAGATCGATTAATTTGTCCCTGGTAGTATTTGTTATTTATACGAATGCTCTTCATCTCAAGTTCAGGTTCAAGTGGTTTGTTTTTTATTGATTTAGCGATTGATGCTACCGTTTGAGAATAACAGACAGAAAGGCAGAGCCCATCCATAGTGGTCGTGATTGATATCCATAAGCCATTCTTGGCTGAC
Organism: Tomocerus maximus; assembly: GCA_019776445.1. Taxonomy (NCBI): domain Eukaryota; kingdom Metazoa; phylum Arthropoda; class Collembola; order Entomobryomorpha; family Tomoceridae; genus Tomocerus; species Tomocerus maximus. The sequence continues at coordinate 20,051 of JABASH010000470.1, forward strand.
TGCACGATAAATAATAGCTATATACCCATTAAAAACCTACTCCATCATCTTGCGTCATAAATTCTTTGTCGTGATAATATAATATTGATGTATCATCAGTTGGTACAAGTACAGCTTAAAAAATCTTCCTCCCATACTTATCTAGCTCTCAATAGGTACAATGACTGCATTTTTTGACTGAATGACATGCTTTCAAGTTATCAAATGTATTGAAGCGAAATAACATAACTCTCCAAGTTGTTATTCATATGTATGCCATTAGAAACTCCTTATCACAAAAAACTGGCAAGTACCTATAACTAGAGTGAAAGTTCAACGAGTTGAAACTTTGTATAAATTCCAGTCGCTTCATTTATTCCTTTCAGTCAATTCATTTCGGTATTGACAGTAAAGACAAGTCTCGAAAAGTAACTATATCTCCAAGTGATTTTCATCTGTGAAATCGCCATAATGATTGCAGAAGATTATTTGACTCCCGATTTGGGAGTAAGAAAGGGAAATTATGAGAAAATTGGACAAGATGCTCCGGTAGACGCCTTGGTCGTAAAGTGGCTCTTAGAGAATGAACAATTAGATCGCGACAAAAATGCCGTTTTGCAAAGTAGTAGCTCTAGCAGTGGCCACACAGACAGTTGTGAAGATGAACGTGAAACAGATTTAGAATCTTCTGGAAGTACCACACATCCTATAACGGATTCTGCAAATGGCTTTGAAAATAATTCAGATAATCCATCTCCAAAAAATTTTCCTCAGATTCCGCAGCTGTTGATAAACGATGAATCTGCTCCTGTTCCAGTTCCACCAGAGGATGGTAAATTTTCAAATTTAGATAGACACTTGTTTAATTTCCAGCATTTATTACCAGTCTGCAAATACGATATGCTTTCTCAATATTTAATTGGTTTCCTTTGATAAAAATTCTTTTTACATGTTTTCCTGTCTTTAGGATTAATGATGTTGACATATCTGTATAAAAATGCCATATATCAGTTTATATACGACAAATTACCAGTCAAGTCAATCTGGAAGACACATACATGTTACTTATTATTAATGTTATGTTGGTAAAATGTACATGTCAATATTTCATGTCAGTACTGCAACAGTAGTTTCTAGGCCATAAAATTATGTCTTGTTATGTTGAGATTCACTTTTATGTATTTTTTGCTGCGATTGATGAGTATGGACAATTTGGCCTACTTGTCACATCTAGTAAATTGTGAATTCGTTATGGGATGTAAAATTTTATGGCCAAAACTTTTCTACGCAGAGCCATTCTTTAAAAGTTCAAAAAATTGCTCAACAGATCTATCAGCACATATAATCGATAGATTTTTAAAAGTATATACAGTTAACGTATATTTTAGAGCCATACCAAATTCGTGGCAATCTTTCAAAAATAACTTATGCAATGCCTGCAAAATCAACATCATGACTCGAAATGATGTTATTTTCGTGTTTTCATTGAGTCATCGTAGATAAATGCATTATTTCTGCCACATTTTGCAGATAGTGCACACTGAAACAGAGATAAGATTCTATTACAACAGGAAAGTGGAGTTGAGTCTCATACATTTGTTGAAGGATGATGAAATGGATGAAATGTTTTCATTCATTTCCAAGAAGTGATTGATACTCTCTAGTTATTTCACTTTCATTTTAGTTATGCATATATGTAACCCATGAATAATGAATAAACCATACAAGAAGATTGGCTGTTTAGGATGTAGATCTAAATATGTATCCATTATATGATTTACATTCGTTAAGCTATATCATTAAACAGTGGCAGTTAAATAAAAGCTCTTCTGACTTCGTCATGGAGTGTCATAAAAGATTATCTTGTCGCACGATACTTACAATATGATGCTCATCGGTAAACATTTGGAATGCACATGCAAATTGGCATAAAATAGAATTTATGGTGCTTGTAACAAAAAATGGTTAGATAGAAATTAGTCAACTTAGAACTTCCTAGTTTACTTGTACTTCTACTACATGAATTAATGTCGTTTTTATTTACAGGAAGTGAGAGCCCTACTTATGGCAGCCCAACGACTTTTCAAATCCCCAAAATTCGACACTCGCAGCTGGATGACACCTACGAAGAGATGGCCGGAACGATCCTTATGCAGGAATCTTCCCAAGGCCAAATTGCTAATGAAATATCAGCTCCCTATGAAGTCCCGCAATTTCCCATTGAGCAGATTGAAACAAAATTAGCTCTTCAGAGACAATTGAGCATCAGGTTTGTTCACTTTCTTTTCCAAATCAAACAAGTATTAAGCAATATATATTCCACGAGATAAACAGCTACATAGATAGGGCGAAATGATTAAAATGAAACAAAAAATGTCACCAACGCAAATTATGAAATTAGATTTAGCCATTCTACGAATAATTCCTTAAAAATTGCAAAGAACTTGACGCTTAGACACAAGATGAAGGTCATTATGCCGAAAAGATAGACATAATTTTATCAGTTTTCTCCCTGTTTCTATGTCTGACGTGATGCTTTAGTAAGCCTTGTAAAAAACAAACGGATAACCCCAAGTAAGCCCTACTATTGCATGATCAATAAATAAATATTCACTTTATATGTTCAACACATATATTTATCGCTATAATTTGCAATTTGCATTCACTTTATTAAGCCACATCTAGCAATTAGCAAGCCTTTCTCTACTTTCACTTTAGTTATTGGCGCTTATTAATTAGCTGCAGTTATGCAACTTTTTTATATTCTTCCTTAAAAAGTATGGATCACTTAAACGCATATAAAACATGATGTTGGTATAAGACACTTTTTATTTTACTACTAAAGTTTTGTTACCACCCATAAAATTGCATCGAAGATACAGTTTTCGTGGGACAAATGATTTATTTATGAATACCTTGGATTGCAAAATTTAATAAACCTGAATTAGATATTTTAAAAACCGATGGGATAACTTTCCCACCCTACCTGAGCCATTAAGACCGGACCAATTTTATCCAATCAAAATATTAATGTAGCACAAATCTGCACCAATTCTCCAAGCTTTCTCCACTTTTCGTTCTCTTGCATTCTTAATCTCAGTATACCTTTTATCAGCCTGTAATGAGTTGAATAATTGAACTTAAATTTGAGTTGAGTATTGCAATATATTCTGGATTCAATAATTTTTGGTCATTTAGTACCAATTAACATTTACTTTTTAGACACATATGTATGTAGTAGTATCATTTGTGCATTTTTATTATGCCAATGCGATATTATTATGCGAATGAACTATAATTGCATATGTATTGCATAGTATACACGAAGTAAAATAAATGGCAAAGTTATAGCATTGCTGTAATGTGCTCACTCTAAGTTGATATGATTAACACATGCAGTTAGTTTAGAAAGTTATTATTTTGGCTGATAACAGGGCGAAAGACTTCGAAGCTCGTTCTCAGCAGTACGAACCATCTCTGGGAGCGACACCAGATGAAGGGGATCACATTGGCAAGACATTGGATGATAACGACTTTGTTCCTCACTTTCAACGAGTATCTGTATCTGGGGAAGACACGTCTGGTGTAAGTTATTTATCTACTTGCTCAAACAAATTCTGATGATAGCTAGAACTTAATAATATCAAAAAATTGATGTAATTATGTTCAGGTATTAATTTTATGGGTAAAATAAGGTGGGAGTTGAATCTCAGTCAGAGCGTCGACTGCAGGATACTAGTTTTTCTATGACAAAAAGAGGTCAACGGGTTAGAATTTACATTTTTATCAATTCAGCCAAACTAATCATTTATTGTGTGCAGTAGGTAGTGAGAACTATGCACGTAGCAATTAATTGTAAGCGTACTCATCTATTCTTTAAGAGTGAGACATTTTGTTCAGTAGTATATTTGTCGGGGTCTCTGAGAGGACATGGGCTACCTCAGAGACCCGGACATATTTATTTTCTAGACAATGACTTATTGAGTGTATAGTCATGTAGAGTAGTTTTCTTTTACTAAAAGACTGTTCTGCCTCTGTACTGGTGACATCTTATTTATTCGATTGTCGGATAATAGTGAATTAATAGTTTATTAAGTCTTACCACTTGTACTAGATTCTGTACACTAGTAGGAGAACATACATTAATTTTACCTTTTCGTAGGTACATGATCTTTAGTTTTTTGGTACTTTGTCCCGTATAGTTCTTTCATTATGTAAATATAGCAACTCTACTTTACTGTTTGTAGATACTGTACTGACTAAGCAGTATTTAACGAATGACGCATTTTATATTGTATATGCAGTAGTAACTTTTTAAAGATTTTTTGTAGTAAAATGAGGAATACTGTAGAATAGGTAAAGTAATTGAAATTCTTTGTATATTAATTTCTCTTTTATTCTGTAGCTTTTCATACAAGCTTGAATAATGGAACTATTACCTAACATCTTTAATTATAATGTCAAATTTACACAAAAAAATCTTATTGTAACTAAAGGTGCCGTATGAAGATCTGCTGCATGCATCAAACTATCTGGTTAATGCACTCCGACTCAGAGAAAATTATATGGCGAAATCCAGACAGAGTTTCCCCAATATTACTTCTCGTTTCCTGTCCGCTCTGGAAAAGGACAATGACGCAGCACCTGCTAAAGAAATTCATCATGAAGACAGAAAGACGATTGATGGTATGAGAATAGAAATAAATTTGTAGCTTAGGACTAATGATAATTATTTTTACCTACATACTTTTAAAGATTCGATTTATATAGCAATGAAAACTGGTATACTGTAGCAAGAACATCAGACTATAATCCAGTTTTCATTTGACAATTACGACAATTAGTTGACTTGTTTACTTTTGGGGTATATAAGGTCTATTTACTATACTAGTCCCATTTCCCCCCATAAATGACAATTGTGAATGATTAAACTATTTCTGTAATTCGAAATGTTTATTCACGAAAGGACAATCATAATATGCAATGTAATATTAATACTTTGTTCGCATGTTATGTAACTAGTGTAATGTTTTTTCGTAAAGAGCAATATATTGAGTTGGAACAAAAAGTGATAGCAGTAACTCTAGCGAAAAGACAGTTGAAAGAAAAGTGTGATCCTTCCCTGTTACTTTCCTATCCTTTACTGGCATTGGCAGAAGACTCTTCTTCAACAGATGGAAAGGATAATGAAAAATTGATCTCAATTTACAACAATACCAGAATGGAAATAGTGGAAAGAGAACAGAATGTTTCTCAAGTACTTCTCCTGGCTAAATCAAAAATTGAACTTCTTAGTGCAGAACTAACTGGAAGATTACCCCAGTCAAAAACGAACTCTTTGTACTCTCTGGCAATAAAGAAGGGGAAACGAGATCAAAGTCGTGGCAGAGTTTCAGTTCCATTGCCTGACACACCTCCTGGACCTGTGTCTCAAGAACCTTCGTTAGAAGATTTCGAACAGTTGATTATAAACCAAGATATTGAAGTCATTCATCCAACTCCCGATGAAAATAAATCAGCTAACCTTCCTACGCCTTTGCCTCATCCACACCATCGTCACTTTTTCTGTAATCATTTACCAATATCCTTTTCAAATATTCCTTCCTCTTGTAATTGTTATTCCATTTTTGAATGATAATGTATTAGTTGGTTACATATGGAAACTCAGGCACATAAATCATCCCTGCTCGAGAATGTAAATGTAGCATACGTAGAGATTGCAGATTATAAAAGATAGGTAGGTACACATAGTAAATTGTAAAAGCATTTCCGTAATTATTCTTGTAAATGATGTTTAAAATCGATTGATGGAATTTTCCACTATTGGCTTGATATATTGCTTGAAATTTCTTTTGCTTTTCAAGGTAACCCAAAGGAGTCTTGTGGTAGTAAGACTGGCAAGAGGAAAGGTATCATGTGCATACCATAGTGTTGAATTATTTTTTGGTTGAATGATGTCCCTTTTTGGTTTTCAGTAGGCTTATTTACTAATTTCAGTTATAGGAGCCTAAATCCTTTGTTATGTAAATTACCAAATGCTAGTCTTGATTGGTTTGGATTTTTAGTTGAACGTTGAACTGTCCGTTTTTGTCTTTTGTTTGTAGTCAGTTTTTATTAAGTTTCTATAATTATTATCATGCTTAACCCTATACTGTACAACGTTTCTTGTACTAGACATCACGTAACCTCAGTTAAGAAATCAACACAATCGTAACTTACAAAAGTACTTTAGAGTTTCACACACAATAAATGATTTGAAATCGAACACTGCCACTTTAAGACTTAACATTAGATTTGCCTTGCTAACAAAAAGCACCGCACGATAACACACATACCTACTGTGCTGTCCTGGATAACAGAATACCTCATGGAAAAGACAAATACTTCTAATATCCTATACCGTGTTTTCTGAATGTTATGCGGATAATTAACTAGAAAGCTAAAATTTCCATTTCACTGGAAATCCATACTACCCGCAAAGATATTGAAATGATACATCTTGGCTAAATAGTTTGTAAGACGAGACAAGCGAAAAATTGCACGAATTCCTATTTAGTTACATAGTAATCGTTGTAATGTATACCAATTGTAGTAGACGACAATTGCATATTCACAAGTTTTGCTGTTATTTATTTTTACTTGTTACATTACCTATTGTCAAGTTATGAGTGTTCCAATATGTGAGAGTTATTGTGATTTGTGGATTTTAAGACTCAACTATTGGTAAAATGCCTAATATAACTGTTGAATAATAGATCATCCGATTCATCCACCTTCTGGCAAAGAAAACCCTTGGAATATTGAGTTTCAACCAAGTTCTGGATACATTCTAAAGTTTAAAGAAGGAGTTTGTCAAGTATTTGCAAATCAAGAGAGCCATGATCAGAATAAAGCCATAGACTACCCTTTCCATGGACTACACGAATATATTCGTGATATGAAAATCCTCTGTGTAATGATTGCTGATGGCCCTTTGTAAGTAGAGCAATTATTTTCCTTTACCAACTCTTTTACAATTCAATGTCTTTGTACGGTTACTTATATTATCCCTGTAAACTTAGAAAATCGTTCTGCTTCAAACGCCTGAGCTATTTATTCTCAAAATATCAACTACACGTTCTTCTAAATGAAGTTCAAGAATTAACAGCCCAAAAAGATGTGGCACATAGAGATTTCTATAATATTCGAAAGGTACATATAAAACTACCTGTATTATCTACGTTTTAATCCAATATTTAATTAATCTATGGGTTTTATTTTAATAGGTTGATACTCATATTCATGCCGCAAGTTGCATGAATCAAAAACATCTGCTACGCTTCATAAAGAAAACTTTGAAAAATCATGCAGATGAATATGTATGCAAGCATGAAGACGGAAAACCAATGACTTTAAAAGAAGTATTTCAATCGATGAAGCTAACTGCCTATGACTTGACTGTGGATATGCTGGATGTCCATGCTGTAATAATACACATATCTGTAATGTTTTAGACCCTTAAATTCCCTATGTAACAAAAATTTATTTTAATTGTTCTTCAGGATCGAAATACATTTCATCGCTTCGATAAATTCAATGCCAAATATAATCCAATCGGCGAATCCCGCTTGAGAGAAGTTTTTCTCAAAACTGACAACTATAATGGAGGAAAATATTTCGCCAGAATTATTAAGGTTTATTAATTGACTTAACTAAAAACATTTTGCTGAATTCGATGTTCTAGATTGCATATTATTCTGTATCCTTAGGAAGTGATGTCTGACTTTGACGAGAGCAAATATCAAAATGCCGAACTGAGATTATCAATTTACGGACGAAGTCGCGATGAATGGGATAAACTAGCCAAATGGGCTATAACGAATCATGTTTACTCGGATAACGTTCGCTGGCTGATTCAAGTTCCTCGTCTTTAGTATGTTTTCTTAAAATGTTCGTTTTCATTTCGCAACTTTCAGGCTTTATTTAATTAAATGTTTTGTTTTCAGCGATATCTACAAGGTTAAGAACCTCATAAGTAATTTCCAAGAAATTTTGGAGAATATATTTATGCCGATATTTGAAGCGACTAACGATCCGAACAGTCACCCGGAACTCCATCGGTTCCTTCAATATGTAGGTTTAATACATTATAGGTTCGTAATTTTATTTTAATGCATCTAATTGTCCAAAATTTCGTAAAGGTGATTGGTTTCGATTCTGTGGATGACGAGAGTAAGCCAGAGGATCCATTATTTGACCATAATGTTGCTACTCCTGACAAGTGGGTCGATAAGGAAAATCCTCCGTACAGCTACTATCTCTATTATATGTTCAGCAACATGGCAGTTTTGAACCATTTTAGGAGGTATGGCTAATTTCATCATCTCTATTTTCTATACCGATATTCTATAAAAGATATCTAATGAAGAAATTGATAAATTTTTTAGAGAGAGAGGCCTTAATACGTTTGTTTTACGTCCCCACTGTGGCGAAGCTGGTCCGGTACAGCATTTGGTGTCCGCGTATCTTCTGGCGGAAAATATATCTCATGGTTTAATGCTTCGGAAGGTAAAAGAAAGTTTGTATAACTATCCCTTCTATGTTGGTTACCCATTGAAGAAAATTTATATTTTAGGTACCCGTTCTGCAGTACTTGTACTACTTGAGTCAAATCGGGATCGCTATGTCTCCACTGAGCAATAATTCTTTATTTCTGAACTACAACCGAAATCCGTTACCCGAATACCTGGCCCGAGGGTTGTGTATCAGTCTTTCTACCGATGATCCATTGCAGTTTCATTTCACAAAGGAGCCCTTAATGGAGGAGTACAGTATTGCAGCACAAGTGTGGAAGTTAAGCGCATGCGATATGTGTGAACTGTCGAGGAATAGTGTGATTATGAGCGGATTTCCCCACAAGGTAAAGGTTAGAAAATAGCTCAGGAAAAGAGCCGGATTTTCTTATTCAGCATTTCTCGTAATGTTTTCCTGTCAAAATAGTTTTTCTGTTCTATAGTGAAAAAGCTATTTTCAAGCACTGCTCAATAGCTAATGCTAATAATTAACTTTCATTACTTGCAAACAGTAGTGCTATATTTAAAAAGTAAAAATATTAAAAACTAACGCACAGTATTTGAAAGCAAATTATAGTTGTTTGCTTGGTCCGGTCCACGCGTTTACGTCTAGTATGCATTTCCTATTTAAATTGATGTTTGAATAATGAAAAATCCTTTCTCAACTGTTCAGGTTAAGCAATACTGGTTGGGACCAAACTATACAAGAGACGGGGTCGCTGGGAATGACATCAGCCGAACCAATGTGCCAGACATACGAGTGGCCTATCGACACGAAACTATGGTTGAAGAATTGGCCAATATCTTCAAGGTGGTGGAGATTAAATGAGAAAGTGGGCAACTTTCGATTTTTGTAGCCGTAACCGCACGTTACAATAGTTCATAAAAATACCACTCACTCAGCTTTTTCTTCCTTAAAGTGCAGATAAGTAGTATAAAATCATTTTAAGATATAATATACTATAGAATGAGAAATCTGTGAATACATCGATCTTGTATCTTATTATTTTTAACTAACCTCCCCTACACCTTACTATTACTAGACTACGACTACTAACTAACTATTACTAATAATATTATATGCGCATCCCTGATTTGGTAAACTAGATAGTGTTTTTAACATCGCAATATTTTACACCGCAGTTATTTATTTAGTTAACTACACGCGGACAGGTGAAAAATGTAACATAGAATCAACCGCAACTAAGTGAAGTGCAATATTGTGTTATACATTTTATAAGCATCGCATATTAATACATCAAGCTATAAATGGCGAAACTGAAAATTGAGACGTTTCTAAAAAACCAAACTGTAGTGCCAAAATCTCACTTTTGTATATAGGTATGTAAAAACGAAGAAGGATTATTAAAAATCATGTGTGTAATACCTACATTAATTCCCATGTTAAGAAAAACATTTTTACATTTTATTTAAAATATTTGGATATTTTTTGCTGTATATGTAGATATAAATGTACGTGAATTTTTATTAGGCTTTAGTATTAGTATGATGAAAATTTTTTTGTGGCAATTATTGTTTTTTAAACTTTGTACAGAGTACAGAAGTAAATAGTAGGACACTTAAAATGTTACATATAATATGATATGATAATTTACTGTAAGTATAATCATACAGGCTATGTTTGATTTGTGTATATGACTTTTTGATGTATTTATGACGTTTATGCATGTCTGTAAGAATAGGTGTAATATAAGTAGCGTGTAGGTAGGTATCCCATAATGTTAATTTTGTAGTGATTTAAGTTTAAGGTTGTCTCAAGCCTCATCTATTAGATGACGAGTAAGTGTAAAGATATTTTTAACATTGGAAAAATATCGCTTAATGGTTTAATCCAAGAATGAGAAAAGGTAAATCAAACTTATCTTGAGTGCTTCCTCTTGTTTTCCTATATTATAGCAGAGTGTCTTAATTTCTAGAGAAATGTGTACGTAAATCCGATAAATCTACCAATAATATTATTACTAATAAATGTAAAACAGAAACTGCAATGTTAGAAATAAGAATACTATTATGTGCATGTCCTGTATGTAATAAGTAAATAAGTAAACCCCGACAATATGGATAGAAAAAGGTAGAGAATGTCATAGGTCAATGACTAACCAGTTAGTCAAATCCCAACGATGAAGATGACAAATTCCAATTTACGTCTGTTTCTAACGACAAAGTTATAGAAATGTTGACTTGCCAAATGTTTTTGCATGAATACCAAATTATTAATCTAACAATCGTATCAAGTACCTAACACGACATGACGACAATATGTACTTTTTAAAAAGGTACATATTCGAATCCATACACATAAGTAGCTTGATATTTATTGGGCATAAATTGTTAAATGACAAGAAATATTCATAAGTCTACTTCACTTGTAGCCTATACGGTAAAATAAGATAGGGAGGAAGTATATTATGTAAGAACAGAAAGCAAAGATTTTGAGTGAAACGGGGTAAAATCAGTGATATATTACGAAAGCGTTATAATACTATATCTAAATCAATCGCATTACGATTATGATTAGAACAGCATACAGAACGGAGAATATGCACTTTTACTGTGAATTCTATCCGAAATGACGGGACCTGCAAAGACAGATTTAGTAGATATTGCAAATGCAAAAAAAGGAAAATTATATAATGTAACTTATAGATGGACTAAATCGTCACAATTATCAACTATATACTTAGAGATCCATTGGCAAAAAAACTTTTAATGGAGATTGTAAAACTCAAGATACGCAACAGGAACATGTAATAGATTAAAATTACGAATTTTCAATACTATACTTCTTGACTTATGTGTGATGTTTTTAAGTTATAAGGTTGGATCGTTCTTGCAATTCGCAAATGTAAATAAAAAATTGACGAAATTATTATAGAACATAGATAATGATTCTTGGTCATAATAATAATTATAACTTATAATTTTGGATAATAATGTCATAAAATAATGAATTACATCTCTGAAATATTTATGTATAAAAATAGGCCGAACTGAAAGATCTACTTATACATTATACAGTATCCGTGTCGGTAAACAAGTTTTCGTGAGAAATTTGACAATAGTAGTTGGTTTCCGTTTCCAAACGTTAAAGGTCTGTCTTTTGGGAAAAATACATGAAATTAGAGAATAAATCGTTTCAAATGACATAATATCAAAACAATAAATTCTTGTTAAGGATATGGGTTGATTTCACAAACTGAAAAGGTGTAGTAAAATATACCTATGGCAGTTAAAAATGCAGTTCCTGTCTATACAATGGATGAATATGTATAAAAGTGGTTTACCGACTTGTATTGAACCATCGAATGTGGATAAAATAAAAATGGACGAGTTATTTTAGCTGAAGGAACCAGCAATTGCTTGTTTATTTATTTATTTTAGTTTTACATTATCTGGACTTCGTTACATTAATATATTGTGTGATTGCAATGTAATTATATAGTAATGTGTAGTCTATGTATTTCCCTTAAATTGTAACATAAAGCTAGGACATAATATTACAAACAAATATATATTTTAGTACAGGAAAGCCAAAGTAGGACAGTTTAGGCATTATTATTAGGCAGTAAAGTGATGTAAAGTAATAATTACATAATGAACTTGGCTTCCCTTAGAATCGCCTTCGTTTCTAGCTGATGATATCTTAAAACTATTAAAATCAGAATAATAACATAGGATACACTAAACAATACTATATACTCCCTATATCGGAACATTCGAGGAAACAAAAAAAATAAAATTGTTAGTTCATGCACACAACTCACCGTAACACACCAAATAAATGCGACGAGGGATTTTTGGCAAAAATTAATTTTCGTCCACTTCTATTTTAAAAGGGTTATATATTTATCTAAGGAAAGTACTAGGGTAGTATTTAGGTTCGTTTTTGCAATTATTGTAGGCAGAGCATTTATTTGGTGCTTCACGGTTTGTAGTTTCCATTTGATTGCTATTGATCATCAATTTCTGCTATTATACAAACTCCTCAAAGCATAACATATTTAGATCTCATAGCTCGATGCTTGAGAGCTTCTTTTTATCAGGATTTAGGTATATCTATGTTTGCTTCCTTTCTCCAGTATCCCTGGACCTATCATTTTCATCATACACCGTTTCATCATGTACATATTTTTATGTTAATAATATAATATAGTAGTTTACTAGTGTTAGTGGTAGTTACCATTGTCATTTATAATTAGGAATACTTAACTATTATTAATACATTTTAGTTACTCACTATTTACCTATTCACAAATCACTTTGATTAACTCGCTATTTACCGCTGATTAGATTTAACGTTTCCGTTTGTATATAGTTGTGTTGTCTTGCAGAAACGAACATCTGCAGACCTCATTGTAAATATTTCTCAGATGCTTCATTTCATAATATGCTATCATTTATTAACCACTTATTAACTCCTATTCAGTGTCCAAGGCACGAATTTTCGTCACCATTTAGTAATGTGCGAATCATCGTTGGATTATAGTATTCGTATTTTATGTATCTAATAGGTGAAAGAAAACATACTCATTTCACATACAAACAGCAATTATCGTAATCCACAGAAATGTCAATTCAAATCATAAGCCAAACTTCTACAGAACTTACTAAAAAATACTACAATAACGGCACAACCCTGGTAGCGACTTAATATCCATATTCAACTCATGTAAATATTTAATATTATCTATCCATAACAAAAATTATGACATATTAGACAAAAAATATTTCCTAGTTTTAGCACTTTTACCTCAGAGATAAGATTACAATACAGATTGATTTCGAGTGGTTTAGGTTCCAAAATCATTTTTTTGAGTTAAAAGTTGTTGAGAGGGTTTATGCACTTTTTTACACAGCTTTCAATATTGGTTTTTCAGAAAACAACACCAAAATTGTGATTAATATCCTCAAAACCATTGCGTACATTAAAATTAAAGATTTTATTCAATTAAGTAAATAAGAGCCTCCAGCGTCTTACAGAAAATGTCAGTTAATTGTAAGACAATAACTATTTATAAAGCAGATCTTAAGATTTTGAAAACTTTAGCCAAGAAAACAAGTATTTTAGTATACACAACGGATATAATATGATTACACGTAAGAACTAAGTAATACCAAGACTATGAGATAAAGTAGGCACTAAATAAATGTTATTAAACATAGACACATAAATCATAACTTATCTCTACTAATTGTAAGTAATAATAATGTCACGTCAAAGCGAGAAATAAGAAGCCATCACATTTATAATATAGTACAATTGTACGATACACAACTAATACAGAGTTAGATATCTGCATTAACTAAAACTATGATTGATTCATCAGTTCAAAGTTCATTCACTCGGTAATGAAACTACTAGGTAGATTAATTCAAGTGGAAACCCTTTTCTCTAGTTGCAGCCATTAATTTCTCCCGAAGAACTTCTTCCGATGGATATTCAGGCAATTTCAAATAGTGAACACAAGTGTTCACTGATGGATAACTACCTTCCCCAGCATCAACCTTGCGAACAACCGTGAGTCTAGGATGTAAGTTAGCTAAGCCTCCGGGTGGTAAAGATGAACAGCCAGTTGTAAATTGCAAAAATGATTTCTTCTCTTCGTTTGTCAATGAAACCATTACATTTACAAAGCGTTGAAATCCAGGACTGTAATAATAAAATGAAACGTTACAATAATCAAAATAACTAATAAACTAATTCGGACAGAAATTCAAAGATAACTCACCTGTCCTTTGTGTAGCCTAACTTAGGTTCTGTATAGTTCAGCACATCATCTCTAGTCCAGCTAGGACTTTGATCTCCACAAAGCATAAGTCTAACTTCATCAGGGCTAAATGCACCCAGTTTTTCACCCGGAAAAACAAGTTCAAATCCTTCTTTTAACGCCATCAGTTGTTTATGAATTCCTTTGTTGAGACAGAATTCTGTCAAAGACTCAATGTAATCTTCAACATTCTCAATGGTCACGTCTTCATATTCTCCCCTGGGACATAGATCAAAGGAGCTGTACCCATAAACTCGTGAAGATGGTGAGTATTGGAAATTGAGTCCTAGATCTTCCAATCGAATCGCTGGTCCTGGCTCCTGGCCAGGCAAATGGGGTAGCACCAAATTTTGTATCTATCAGGAAAAATAATTTAAACTGTAGGGTTTGCCAAAAAAGTGACACTACATTCAAGTTTTAATTATTGCTGTTTAGAATATCTAGATTTGAGAAACTCTTCTTTGAACCTACCTGCCGTTTCTTATCCTGTTCAGGGACGGAGTTGTCGTTTAGTATATGACGTTTTTGCGCTGCTAGTTCTTGCAACTGTTGAAAGAATCGTGCTCTGGGAGGATCAATTTCCATTAAGTCTTCAACAGTAAGAATTCCGTGCCACCAAGGGCGATTGTCAGTAAGCATACGATACTTAGGTGGATCTAATTCCATCTCCTTTTCGCTTTCCTGCGATATGTAGGAAGATACCATGATGTCTTCTTCAGACATAGGAGTAGCAACGCGTTCACCTCTAGTTCTATTTTTAAAACATATTTATATAATTTGTGTACATGAAATATCAAGTGTGATAAATTCATCCACTGATGCATTTACAAGTGAACAATATGTGTACCTTTCTCGGACTTCACTTCCAAATTCACCGGAGCACAACAATTTAAAGAATGGTCTCGACAACGGAAGATCCACAAGGCGGCCATCTTGGAAAACCTTGGCAATAAATGTTCCCAAAAAGCGAAAATAACGACAAGCTTTTTCACAAGTAGCACTATCTTGAATAAGAGGGGCTGGGAAAAGCCCAGTTTGTCTTTGTACGTAATATCCTGGTGGTCTCACAGTAGTGTCATCAATCACAGAAGGTTGATCATATCTGTAAAATAAAAATATTAAACATGGTCAAATACTAGGTCAACCACAAGTTATGCGATAAAGGAGGCCTTTCATGGAATTACTATTATATCCAGTGTTCGGTGACCAGCCGGCTCAAATGGCTAGCCAAAATAAAAAGCAGACTAAATTTGAGTATTTAGCCATTTTAGCCGGCAGGTTAAAATGTAAAAAAGTCGGCTAAATTAGAACACTGCCAAGATTCTTTGATAATAAATTATTTACACATATTATTACACACACGGTATTGTTTTTCCCACACTACATACAAAACAAGACAGGGATATAACTGATATAAGTATAGTTTGTCATAAACACCTGTTTGAGTCTGGCATATCGTCACACAACCACATAGCCAAATCTTTTCTTTGTAACTCAGCAGCCACAAGAGCATAAAATTCAAGAGTGGGTCCTAGGCCAGTGCCGTCTTCATCTTGAAACTCAATCTCTAATACTGATTTTCTGCTTGCATGGAAGTTCATCACTTGTATAGCCCATTCAAGAAGATTATTTCCTCGAGGAACTTTAACACGCTCATGCTTGAGTCGTCCCAGTCTAAATTCGTGAGGGTCATCACGGCGACTTCGGCTTCTTTCCACAGTCAACTCTCTCTGATTTTGAAGCCAAACTATCGATCTAGTGTTTCAAAAAAATATTGGTTAAGTCAATAATATTGCAACATATGCTATAATTTTTTACTACTTTCCAGTTTAAAATTCACCTTGATGTTCCGAAAGCAGTGCAGCTGAAATATAAATTTCGTGTTTCAAAAGGAAATAGCATGGGAGCTGAGTATGTGAGATCTAAGCACCAAGCTGGCAGAGCCCTGGATGCCAACACTAGAGGATCTTGAAGTTGCTGAACCAATTTGTTTGTGATTTTTTTACTAATGAATTCATCTAACGGAACATTAAATCCTTTAGGAGCTTCAGTGATCAAAAACTCATCACTTTGTTTATTTGTAGCACTGAGAGAGTACAAATGTCGCAGCAAGTTGACAACTTCTTCCACAGTACAGGCAGGTTGAGATAAAGACGGAGATGGGGAAATAGTACGACTCCCCATAACATTTAGCCCATATGCGTCTAGGGATTCCTTCTCTTCACATTTTCCATGTTCTTTGTCTTCCTTATACACAATTCTAGTAACAAAATTACACGGTTTACAAATAATTTAATCTAAAAAATGTTATTTAAAATTTACGAGATACTCACGTATAAGTTGGTTCCCAAATACGACGCATCTTTTCTTGTTTCGTTCCTAAAGCAGATATCTGAACCAAATCCTGAACAGCTTGGAAAATTGTTGCTTTTTGATTACCCAGATCTATCTCGACATCGGTAACCTATTTTGAATATGCAATAAAGTTAACAGTGGCCCCCTTTCCTCAAAATGGACGTTCACACATAAAAAAGAGAAAATCTTATCATTCTTATCACGTACACCAGGTAAATTGGGTCCCCTAAGTATCAGCCGAAGTTTAGGCTGAGGCGCTATGCAGTGATCTTCTTCCACTCTTGTACTTTCTTGAGAAATGTTTGGTGTGTCTGCTGGAGGTGGCACTTCCAGTTCACTAATTTGATTTACATTAGTACGTCCAGGGCGAGGATCGAAAGCTGGGATAAGTGCCGAGAACTGACGTTTCAGTACAAATTCGTCATCCCAAGAACGTCTTTTCCCAGATCGAACTTCAAAACACTCATCGTCCTTCAAGTTCAAAGCAACCTACATGTTATTTTGTGTATATTGCATTGGTATATAAAGCTCTAAAACTAGATAATCTACAGATCCAGCACCAAATAGCGTATCTGTCCTCACCCCTTCCTCATACATATAGTCATCTTCGTTCTCCTCATCGTCATCGTTCTCATCTTCAGGAAGCTCATCATCATCTTCCAATTCTGCCAAAAGAGTTGTAGCTCGGCATGTCTCCAAGAAGTCCTACAGTAGCAAACGAGAAAGTACGTAAAAAACATTCAACATCACTACAACATTTAAAATATTACAAAAAATACTTTAACCTATTATAATGAAAAAAAGTAAACGCACCTGCTCACTGTCACTGGATGTGGACGTCAGACTCATAGTTAATGCCTGTCCCAATCCTTGAGTTCCACCCGCAGCAGCTCCTGCTCCTGCAGCATTTCCAGTGTTATTACTAGGTGATAAGCTAGGATAACTTTGTGCTGTGCTAAGTAACCCTCCTGAAACGGTACAACATCAGTTTCATTTACAATACAGATAAACATTATATCAAATATCAACTAACATTACTTAGAGAAAAAATAGAAGTAAGTATCCATTAATTAAACTATGCATAATACTATGATTATAATGTAACTAACATCATTTCTTTTCTCATCATTATTGTTATGTGCAGAGAAAGAAAATTATCAAGAATCAAAAGAAAAGGCAGCACACAAAGATTCAAAGCAAGGCGAAAGCTTTCCAGCCTGACTATTATGTCATTGTCATCAAATCTTAGTAAATAACAGACTACAAAGGTCATATTATGCCAAAAGGGTAAGAGTACAGGGATTAATCATTATTTACAGCACTTCCAAGAACATCAAAGATCAACATTAATATGTACAATATAACTGGGGCAAATAAGTTGGATAGAAATGGAAGGAAATGTTTTATCAGATAGCTGGTGAACTCCGCCACAATGCCAACTCAACTTTTCTTAAGTTTAGTTTGACTAATGCAGAGGTTTATGGATTTTTATAAAATTATGTCTATGGTTGTGTCACTATAATCAAATAAATTGAATAAAATAAGCTGAATAATGGATAATTTATATGAAGAGAGATTCGCAATGCAACTATAGTTTCATCGAGGTAGCCTAATATTCAAAGAGGCAGGAAAAGTAAATAATATCCAACTGGCGGAAAATGGTTGGCCATTGATTTTCAGATACACTAACGTAGAGCTCTAATAATATGGGAACTACTTTAAGAATTCGTTTCATGTTAGGGTTCTCACATTTTAAATGTAATGGAAAATAATATACAAAAATAGTACGCAAATTGGTACCAGTTGGACCATTAAGTACAATTGATATTGATTACATGAACTGCAACATCGGAGTTGCAGACCAAAAATACATTTCCGCTTCTCATTTATGCATTTCTCTAACATGCCGATATTATTTTTAATTATTTCTTTTTTCGTCTCATTTTTATATAAATAGACAAATTATGCCTATTTCAGTACCAAAGTAAACTCAATGGAATACCAAGTTTCAATGAATGTCAGTAATACGTACTGGAAGAGTTAGTTAAATACGTTAACATAGATAAGGAATTATTGTCTTATGTATGGTGTAAGTAGTGTAAGATCAGTTAGTAGGTTGATGTCATTTCTGTGTAAAATGCTTGTACAACTTTTGAGGGTGGGACATGATGACATGAAATATGCGTGTATGTAGGTAGGTATATATTTATATTTAGACTATAGAAATGAGCAGAGCTGCATTATAGGTACTTATTATTTCTAGCTATCCTATTTCTATGTCTAATTATAGGAGGATCACAGTACATACGACATACATAACGCAATGAAAGTAGTTTAGTTTAGTATTTTTGTTGTTCAAACCTGGAAAATTGGAAGAGAGTGCGATTCTAACAAGACTCGAAACAGAATGAGGTGCACGTCCGAAAAGGAAAGGATTAGGTTGGCCAGGATTATGGTGGGTGGCAGGATTGGAATGACTCGGGTTTGTCCCAGAAGAATTATTAGCAGATGAAAAGACATTACTTTGAGAAACAGATGGGAATCGTGAGCTATTGATCAACGACCGAACGCGTGCGATGGCACTCAAGCTGTCAAACAACGTAGATGACACGTTGCTAAAATTATTATTCGGAGACAGTGGGGAGGAGAAAACGGAAGTGGAGGTAGACATGGGAGACTCGGAGCTGGACAGGTTAGGAACGGATACACTCTTAGGATTGGTTGAAATGGTGGAGGTCCCGGACGTGGTATTGGCCGCAGAGGCTTCCCTTCCTGGGGCCACTTGGCTTTCAGACCCGCGTCCCAAGACCCCTTTACTATTCGATCCCAGCCATGCTATATAAGTTATAATACACAACCAACCGTTCCGTTATTGACAATTGACACCAGCAACATCATCATATTATACCGTTCCAATTGACACTTATACGCTTAGTTTAATATTCATTCTTACTATTCTAGTCATAAAATCATCATTTTTATCAAGTTTAGTTCTCAAAATCATTCTCATTTTCTAATTAATACTTCTTATCTTGTAGCTACAGTCAAAATTCAGTTAAAAATACCCTTACTGTAATTTATTTCAAAAGAAAATTATAATGTCAAATAATATGGAGTTCAGTTTATATGGTA
>JABASH010000471.1:0-39807 GCA_019776445.1 Tomocerus maximus
AAATGATGTGGCTATTCATCATCCTAATAAAATCAGTTGCTATCGAGAAGTAGTTTTTCTTCAAGGGTGGTCTGGCGCTGGCGTGTTATTTTTATTCAGTCCGACTCATCAATTCACTCTTTTATTACTTTAGTTGCAAGCAATTTTTAGAGTTACTCAGCTATTGAATAGGGAAATCTGTGTTTTCGTGCTGAGGAAGAAACACGTCGTCATCTCGTGAGTTAAAATAATTTATGATTATGATTAATATTTTTCATGGAAAATAGTGATAGGAATAATTTGTAAATATGTAATTTAGAATTGTGGAATATGGCCTCATTTGGGTGCAACATTGCTTCAAAGCGCATCAAGAGAGAATTTAAGGAAGTCATTTCGACGGAAGAACATCTCCGTAAAGAGGTTGGAGTGGAGTTTGTGGATAATCAGTGGAATCATCTTCGAGCCTTCATCACCGGCCCCCCTGAAACGCCATATGAAGGAGGGAGATTCTACTTGGAAATAAAAATCCCTGATAGCTACCCATTTAAAGCACCGGACGTAAAATTTGTCACTCGTTTGTGGCATCCGAACGTTTCCTCCCAGACTGGTGTCATTTGTCTCGATATTCTTCACGGTGAAGGTTGGGCAGCTATTCTCACTATACGCACTGTGCTTCTCAGCATCACGGCTCTTCTCGCTGCACCTGAACCAGGTTGTTCAGATAAAATATTAAGCATGCACAATTAAATGATAAATGAAAATACTAACCTAAATATTTACATATGTATATTTAACTTATTAACCTATAATATATCGACATATTTACAAACAGATAACCCTCAAGATGCTGTTGTTGCCCGTCAGTTGAAGCGAACTAGGTCAATTTTTCGGAAAACCGCGATGCACTGGACCGCTAAGTATGCGAATGGAAAAAACCCCGTTCCAGAGTTTGAGATGAAAGTAAAAACAATCATGGAAATGGGAGTGGAGGAACGTAAAGCTCTTGATGTCCTATCCACGAACAATTGGAATCTGGACAGAACCGTCAATAATCTGTAACCTTCTACTTACCATGCCATAATCTTATACAAACTAAATTGATTAAATTCCATATATCGCCATTATTTTTCGTTGGATTTATACAATTAACAAGATCATGTACTTATGTCTAGTCTAGACAAAATATACTTGTATTAGTTGTATAATTCATTTAATCGTGTAAGACCTTTATTACTGAACAATGTCGACATTAATTGATTAACTATTTTTCTCAGCATCAACAAAATGTATATAAATGTATATTAAATTCAATTCTTTACGTTTCAATCAAAGCATTACCTATTATGAACAAATGTAATCCTTACTTTAACATATAGCNACTTCCACAATAGTTAATTCATTTAATAAGATTCAATAATACTGCCTATGACAAATTAAATGTCAATTATGTAATCCAGACATCTATCTATTTAAATCTCGCAAAACGTATGCCTCTGGAGTGTCTGGAGTTACGAATTACAATAGTGCACTATAACGTCAAACGTTCAATACGACCTACATATGATATACCAGTTACTAGCTAAAACTACAAGTACAAATCAATTAATTCTCAACAATTTATTCTTCAAAAAATCTACTTTGCTATTCTCGTGGGAAATATTAATTCATTAACGTGGGTGATCGACCTTAACAGTAACTAAACTACCGATCGTAACTGGTATCATCAAAATCTAACATTAATCTCATTAAACAAAAAGTTCAAAAAATAAAAATAATACTGTCCGTCAAATCAATTTAATCAATTGGTCTTGTAAGTAGCAAACCCCATTTTAACTAGTAACTCTGCAAGATGTCCAAATCCGTGACCCATCGTGTCAGGTGTTTTGATTTCAAAGTCTAAGCCAACTCCATGAGAGTGAAACATATTGAACAGCATGACGTTATCACGGAACTGGGTCAACGGACTTTCTTCTTCCGTACCTGGACATGGAGTCAGTAATGGAGCCATATTCCATTTTCCAGTTGTGCGATTGAAGACGAGTTGTTGATGGATGGCACCAACTTGTATTACAGAACTGGAAGATGGACGCCAAATGAAATAGCCGGGATCCACATCATCCCATGACTGAAGATAGCGAGGAAAGTTGGTGGCACAAGCAGCACTCCAAGTAATACTGCCCACAGGAATCAATTTGGGAATTTCAACATGAATCCTGTAGGCAAATCCGGGGATACTGCGAAAGAAGTCAGGAAGAAGACGTATAACATCGAATTTTGCAATTACCTCCGATCCGAAATCAATTAGAACAAGCTGAAAATTCAAAAACAAGTTCAATAAAACCCAAAAAGTAGTTTTCTTGAAAATATTTTAAACGAACAATTTGACATACTTTGGCTACTTCCAAAGATACGACGACTTGACGAACACACGCACGATACCAGAATAGATCACCATTCTGGTGGATCTTTTGGCAAACTGCAACACAGTCCCCAACTTTAATATTATTTCCATTTACAGAATTTTCATTTACGACTATTTCTCCCATAACGGCCATCATCTCCACTAAGTTTTCCTGTGATGCAGCTCTCTGGACGTACATGCACCCTGGACTCACAATGTGGACTAATTTCAGTTGCGGCAACAAGGTCGAAATTTCCAATGGGAGGGACCAGCTCCGATCTGTTATCAAGCAAAATACATCAAAATTAATTCAAAATTTCAGCTTTATAATAAAAAGCGTACGTTTCTAAAGTTCGAATAAAAAGTTCACTGTCTAATTTCTACTAACTATTAGCTGTAGCAACACTGAAAGATTTATAAGCTCCTAATAAGCGAGGGGGATCATCACTTAAGTTTATAGCATTTAGGTGAAGCATCTCCAACCTTTCTGCCCCAATTACATCTTTTTGCTGTTCATCAGATCGGTTTGCTTCTTGATAGGCTTTGAATGCCTCGAAGTCGAAATGGCCTTTCTTACCAAAACCACAATGTTCAAATATATCGCTGCGGCTTGACCTTTATGAAAAAAATGGTGGTAAAATTGTAGTAATTCAGAGATAAAAATAATTTGCAAATAAATCTACTACTTACGAGAGTCCAGTGCTTTCAGCAAAACCGAAGACGACAAGAGCGGCCTGCACTGTGTACGTTACTTCCGGATTCTGTTCAACAAGGATGACTGCTAAATCCATTGTTTCTTCTCCACGCCCAGCGACTGGATCGGTCACAATAGCGCCAGAAACGATGACCCCGTGGAATGTCTTGTTCTTACCCATCACCATGTCCTTGAAGGCATCGATGCTCTCTTTGGACCATGTATCTGCCATACCAGCAGGAGCCACATCAATCAAACTAGCCCTAAATGATTTCGCTGAATATCCGCAAAAATCTCTTTTGATTTCCCAAAGATCGTCATAAGACACGACTTGCGAAATACCAAGGTCAACTGAAAATACAGTTGCAGTTCGGGTAGTTAGATCCGAATCCAAACAACGCACACGCTCCCAAATTTTTTCTTCCTTGTTCCACCATACGTAGTGACGACGTTTGTAGATTCGCGATGTCAACTTTAAAATACAATAATGAGCATATCGATTAACGGCCCAGAAGAACAATTGCATAATATTATTATCAAAATTTATATGAACATAATTAATTTACTACGACTTACGACTCGGTATGTTTCGCGGCCAATCGGGTCATTGTAGAAATTTTGCATCGACTCATGCCACTGCATATTTACATATGTATTTGCTGCATGGACATATTGCATGTAAAACTCATATGGATTCACTACATTGGTAATACGCCAATGTCGAAGCCCCTTCAGCTTGAAGTCATCGAAGTCTTTAATTTGAATTTCGTAGTTCATATGTATCTGCATAGAAAAATCACATTTATATAAATACATATAGATAGACATAACACGCAAACATATATTTTATATGTACAAACGGATCTATAGGGATGAAATACTAAGCTAGTCATTTACCATCATTACTATATCTCTGACCATTTGTTTTCCAACAAGTTCTAACTCGGGGTCGTTTCTTGCTGCATATTTCTTTGCAACATCTATCACTATGTTATTAATATTATTGTCGGTATTTTCCAAATCCCACAGAGTTACTGATCTTACTCCGGATGTCTCGTTAACATTTTGAACAGAAGCCTTAAGGTGTTTCACGTAGCGTACTGCCTTAACAAATGCGTAGACAACCTTCTCTTGAACAGATTTAGAGAAAACTTCGAGTCCTGCTACTTGACAGCGAAAAGCCAATGGTGGACATCCCGGGGGATGTAATTCAGGTGGAAGACATCTCAATCTAGTAGCAAAAAGCAAAATGCATTTATCTTTTAATTTTATCTATTATCTATATCTAATATTGAATTATATACATTAATTATCTAAACATAACCAAAATATGCAATGATTAATTAGTTCAGAAAATTTACCTTTCGATGCCCACTTCCAATTTAGTGCCATCATCTAGCAATTGGACACACAACAGTTTGTGACCAAGTCTGTGGAGAGCTTTGGCGCGATACCACCTTCCATCACGATGATAAAAAACAGCCACGTACTGTCCAAGCATTACTTCAGATGGTGAAGTAAATTCGGAAAATCTTTCATCCTGATCTTGAATTAAAGTATGCATCCATCGACGTAACAATTTAGACAAAAAATAATCTGCATTTTTCCACACCAAATAGAATTCCATTGGACTAATGCAGCACGTCATGTCAACCATCTGCATCGTAGGCCCTTTCCCATCGTAGGAAGGTCTTTTTAACCATTTCTCGAAATCTTGCATTTTTAACCATTTGTAAACTTCAGCAGACCCCCCAGGGTAAGCTTCGCATTTCTTGCAGCAAATAATGATGTCCCTGTCTGCCCCTTTAAATTGACTCTCAACGAGATTTAAACGGGGAATCTGTATTTCTTCAAAACATGTGGGGATGATTTGCATCGTATTTTGCCTTTGCTTTGAAGATTTTGCCACACCATAACCACGGGGAGCTGACTGGGCTGGTCTTCCTCTTTCAGGCTTGACAAACTGAGCCATAGCCATGTTACCCTACAATGACAAATACAAATTATTCATTACGATTTATTTACATGCAATATATATATTATATAATTTTAGTTTTATTTTTCATTTGAACCATTAGACAATCATAATTTAAATTTATAATCACTTATTTAAACGGACTGCACTTAATCCACGAATATGACTGACAAAGTAACAACTGACAATGACAACGATCGATTTTGTATTTCATATCTTACGTGCTGCAGTTGAGTAGAGGGATGACAATACAATTGAGTTGATATCGTTGTTGCTTTCTTATAAAAGTGAACAAGTCCTCAATCAGCGGAACGGGCGTTGTTTGAACAAAGGACAAAGACCCACCACCGATGGCACCGACCGACAAGCGAAAGCGACACAGACTGACAAAAACGAACTGGAAAACTACTGTGGTACTGGAACTATTATTCACCACTCACCAGACAGACCACTACTACTGTGTATGTGCTGTGCCCTGTGCCAAGCTCTTTCGTAGTTCTTGGCGGTGTAGTCTGCACGTCTGCAGTTTGCAGTATTGACGTTTTGGTAATAACTTGGGGTAATGGTATACTTACGTTAACTATAAACTAATATTCACAAAATAAATATTATTATATGTTAAGTAATGCAATATTAGTGAATAATGTTCGTTCGTAAATACTTTTACTTAACAAACAAAGTATGATTAGAAAGAAATTATGGTTCGGTCCACCTTCTAAAGGTTTGGTTTATCTGTGCGGTACAGATAGTTGTTTTCTATAACATTCCGATACTGATAATACGATGGTTTAAGTAAAGGAAAGCATGTTTTTATTTGTTTTCTATAACGTTTCGATACTGATAGTACGAAGCATGTTTTTATTTGTTTTCTATAACATTTCGATACTGATAATATGAAGCATGTTTTTATTTGTTTTCTATAACATTTGCATACTGATAATTAATACGATGGCTTAAGTAAAGGAAAGCATGTTTTTAATTTGTCTTCTGTAATTGTAATGCTTTTACCGAGATACGGCTATATTGATAGTATGCATATTACAATCAGATTTGAATTGTGTCTTCGTAGAGTCTATTGATGTTGTAAGTTGTTTGTATGTAGCGTATGTAAATAGTATCCTTTTGTTTTATTTAACAAAGGATCCCTACCCTACATTGGAGTCTTGGAGTATTGATAATATTATTACTACTTTATCTAATTGCTTTTAGTGCTTTTGTATCTACCTATAGTAATAATATTGATTTGCTAAACTCAATTTGCATAACTTACGTTGTAAAAATAAAAAACGTAGCAGGAAGGCACTTGAGTACCTATACTTATACAACATACCATTGATGTATACTATTACAACTACTTACAAACATGTACATCTCAGACTGAGACTACACATACATGTGCTTGTAAGTTTACTTCTACAAAATTATCACATGACAGCGTTTATTCTTGGTGACCTCAAATAGAAATCTTAATGTGACATGACATAGCAATGTAATGCAAATGCAAGAAATGTGCAGACACAATAGCATATGGTAATACTATGGTCTGCTAAGGTATCATTCGCTGAAAAATAAAAGTGAAGTACTGTATGTTGACCATTGAATGCAAGAATCTTTTCTTGTCAGTACTTTGTATCCTCCAGTCCACTCCACTTCACATTCAATTTCAAGAGACAAGACAAAACAGAGGACATGGACAGAGAAGTTCTTCGTTCTTTCGTCAACATTCAATGCTAACAAATGCAAACAGGCCGCACAAGGTAAAGAGAATCAAACAATGAGTCAATTCTTCCAATATAATAATAATAAACATACATATCTATACACTCAGGACACATACTTCTACTCTGTACCTATGCTCGCATGCAGTAGGTACCTATTCACTTACACAACACGAAAAACTCTAGATGAGAGGATGGAAGGAAGCCCGAAGGCAGTTGTACCTTAAATATATAAGATCATAGAGAATCGAAATTTAATATTATTTTAAGGACTATTCACTTATTCCTTGTCCTGATCCTGACCTAATTAACTTACACAGAACGCGCCGAGAGAAAACATTTTCCTATCTCCAAGAATGGAGATTAAAATAATATTATTGCACTTTGATTGACATTGGAGCAAGAAGCGATGATACTGCAATGCTAATTATCATTACAACTTTTACTTAAATATACTTAGAAAAGTACAGCAGATAATTATTGTTATTTTATTTAGTTCTAGTACCGTTTACCAAGAAAACCTTTTATAGTTTCTACCTAATATTGTATTTCTATTAGATCAATTGATTCTAAAAAAACACCAAATACAGATATATACAACATTTTTTAAATAAGTACACATCTATGACCAATCAAGCATATTTTAATAGAGATATTCACAATAGTAACTATTGATGAGCAAGAAAGAGAGCAAAGTAAACCAGAAGCTCGTCTTCACAATCATCAAATTCCCAACTATGGCACTACACACACAAACCTAATGTCCATGATGACTTGATCACCCTATTATTACAAGATTGGAGGTATACTACATTATACTATTACTTACTATGTGTATACAACTTAACTCGAAGTACATCCTTAATTTCTTCCCTTCTCCACTCAATTACGATCACGACTCTTCAACACAATGTAAAGTGCAATAAGAGTCTAGAAAACAATCGTCACTCTTGCAAAGCTACAAAAATAGAAGAATAATGCACAGAGTTATCGATTGTTAGCTGCTTAAAGAGAATATTATAACTATTTACTATCTATAACTTGGAATGTTGACTATAATGTTTCATGATCGTATAAAAAATTCTGAGATAATGACTTGCCTTCATTTAATTTTGTTCCTGACTAACTTTATCCTTTACTTATTTTTGCTTTGAATTGATTTGTTATTTCAAACTTGACTAGATAGCTAAATTATTAAAGGAAAACCTGAGTCGAGTAGATCACGAAAACATTTAAATTCAAGATCTTCCTATTTACCAATTCTCCAAGCCAAATCCCTCTTAAAAAGACTCTCAATTTGATATGCACTTATAGGTAAGTAATAAAAATATATTTTTACAATTCTCTTGTAACTGTTGCACATTGAAGCTCGGTTTGCATTGACACATACCAGTACGTATTAAAGTACAATAAAAGTTTTCAAATCCATATTCTACCAGTCATCAAAACTTTCAAATGTGATTTAAGCTATTTATTTTTTAAGCCACAAAATTAACGATATGTGATTCACAAGTTGATGTTACTTACTATATGCTCATGTACAATACGATCTCTATACTTACAAATATTTTGATGAGAATGCACATTGAATTCTATAAAGATTGGTTTAATTGCACCGCAGCACCAGGTTTCATCAAGTTGGATAAACATTTGGAAACTTTTTTTACACATCAAATTATCAATTATAGTATTCGAGAATGATTCTTTGATTCTAGATCAGCACACGTCTGCAGCAAGGAAGAAATTGTCTTTCAAAAACAGAATTGATGCTTCAACTTTGACAGCGAAATGAAATTGGGTAGGGTATGTAGTACAAGGTATTAGGTATTAGATTGTTTGATATATTCATGTGCGAATTAAATCAAACATGCATGCTTCAGTGTAGTAATATTATAATACTAGTATTTAGAGTGACAAACCTATTACAGTGACTTAATTTGCAATTACAATTACACCTTCACCATTTAAAAAATGCAACGTAATGTACAGTAACGTAAACATGCATTAGCACACATAGTAATCGTTAATGACTGCATGAAAGGAGAAGTATTGAACTATTGTTAGAAGAATGTACATAAATAGAAATGAGTGGTCTCAATCGAACTAACGATAGGTACTAAAATATTAACGACGCAAGTGTAGTCAGGCCATAGGCCAAATGCCAAATCATCTTATGGGCATAGGAGAACAAAAGATAAAGGTCAGTGGATGAAAAGTGTTGTGTGAAGTTGAGAGGAGATGGATTATCTGTGTCTGTACGCACACTATCGATAGATTTTAATCTGCAGCGAATTTATGAGTTAAAGAGAACATTAACACTCTTGTCACATGCATGCTCAAACAATGTGTCGTGAAGGTGTGCAGTTTGTATATATTTAGCATAAAATATGAGTGTACATGAATCCTGACTACTGAGTCCACATACAAACAAATGCCAATAAAAAGGAATGTAAAGTGCCGGCAATTTGTGTAGCTACTATCAAGCAAACTGTTACAGATCATAAAATGCAGATCTGACAGTGAATACAAAAATTTTCCTTCTGTGTTCAATTTTCGACTTTAAAAGACTTGATCTAGTCTACTTCATGCACACGATTAGTTAGCAGCTTACCTTACTTTTCCTTTCCTTGACCCTCTGAAATTTTCTTGGCAATTTTCTTATTGGTTATCACAGTAATATTACTAATGTATTCAGTCTTGCAGAGTGCGAATTAATCCATTTTTTATTGCTAATTTAATATAAATGGGAACCAGAGGGGAATTTTAATAAAATAGCCGATGGTGAGTATCTGATCTTGCTAATCATTCCTCTCACCTCCATGACTGTATTTTATACTAAATAAAAATGCTGTGGCTAAATACAATTATAAATTATTGTAGTATTACTGTATCACTTTCCTATGAGAATTAAGCATAGCAAAAATTTAATGACAATCTATCCAACAAATAAGTGAATGCCAAATGAACATGAAACGAAAGCTTTCAAGCAAAACTATTACTAATGACTCTTTTACAATAGCATAGGTAGTACTTAACCGAACTCACGATTAACTATGATTATTCACAATAACATCATACCTATGCAGCAGGTATACATAAATGTTTCAATGCCCTCCGGATAACTTTATTCCATTAGCATCAAACACTTAATAAGACTCATACTTGCACATATATAGTTAAATTAATGGTTCCTATCTTGTAATTGAGCCAGAGCAACTTCATTTTACTTGATATCACCAACAACACCATTAATATACTATTATAAATTACCTCAACTTGATAATCACCACATGTGTAACGTGGCGTAGCCAATAAAAACATCCTTGCGTACTTTACCTAGTCTACTAACAAAAGATTGCATGCAAACATTTTTTAACTAAAAATCTTACTCCATCTACAAATAAGATGGCTATAGATAATGTATAGTTATAATGGGCTTGATATTGAGATAGTCCTCTATAAGTACAACGGCATTAACACAATTGTAATTGTCCAATGCGGCAACAGAGAATAAGGTAACATATCGTAAAATTAGCATAATACCTAAAATAGAGAATGAAGTGAAACAGAGTGTGCAGAACTTTAGAGCAGAACGAAATGGAACGTTAAGCTACAAAATACAAATATTTACAGCATAGATGTTTGTGTTCACATGTTATATAACAGTTCTGTTTACATCACTTCGCAAAAAGTAACACTATAATGTGGATCATGAAAAATTCGAAGTAATTCTAAAAGGAATCATTGCCCCAGAAAGTTTTATTTTGCATAGGTAGACAAACAACAACAAATACTGGCAATGAGAAGTAATTGTACAAACGCATCGCATGCAAGAAAATTAAAATCAACTTGTGCAACAAATAACTATCTTTACAGATATTTCTGCATATACGCTTGTTCTTTCTAATAATAAAGATCAAATTGTACTAGATAACGAGACTAGTGCACTAATGTCCTCCTACAATCAAATCGTTAGCTTTTGTTAAGCTATGTTGTACCTTTTATTGTATTTGACAGTATTTTCATCGATACATCTACTATATTACACTCCTTCGTGATTAAATATGACATAACTTGCACATTTCTCTTTATATATCTTCTTGTGTAGCTCTTGTGTTAGCATACTGCAGTTTTTGCAATGATATCGGTGTGCAACAACCTTCTGTATTAGAGATAATAAAATGCAACCCTCAACATAAGGCTAATAATGGGAAAAAATTAAATAACTAACTTTGACTTGCTATTTAGTAGGCACATTAAAAATAGTTAGGCACAATAGCAATTTATCTTTTGTTTCCATTTGATTCTGTCTAACAAGTCTATTATAACAGCAAACCAATTGAAAGGTCATGATATGGGCTAATATGTCTAATGTAAATATACCTTAATGCAAGACATTTACAAATGAATGCAAATTAGAATTTGTCTTTCCAATTTATTATCACCGAGGAAAGAATGGGAATAGAGATAACAACGAAAATTCGATTCGGTCATCATTAATTTATTGTGTGTGTTTTTTTACTTAGCACACTTTTGGAAGATGATGATAATTTGTTAAGAAACCTTTCTATCATCGCTTTTATTGTTCTGTACATATTGGTCACCCACCTGGTACATAGCAGAAACAAAAAAGATGTTACGTGCAACAGCTTTGATCGAATGAAATAATTAATTAGCTATGTAAATTACCTCATTAGCAGATGTTTATGTGACAAAATGTCTTTGGCATCCATAATAAAGCAATTACACACGGACTTCTCATCTTAATACTTTGGAAAGCTCCAAACGTTAAATGTTCGTGGCCTGGTCTAACAATATGGTAATAAGAAACATGAAATAGCAAATCGCCTTAAAAAGAACAAAACATTCTATATGTAAAGCCCCAAGTAGGTACCAGAGATTACTTATGCATTAGTATTTTGCATAACAAACCATGGGTCATTAATTTCCAATAATGCTTCATCATATTTCATGTAGCAAATACAATGGACACAATTTTTACACCGTAATTTTGCTGTAATGAATAGTAGCCACTATTAACTAACAAACTCCTACGCATTTTTTCTTGTGTTATTTCGTTTCTATTTTTTGTACTTATTTTCATGCTGAAGAAATTCCAATTATCCACAATACCATTGCTAAAATCACAAATTCAGCAGATTCGTTGTAATCAAGAATCTTGATTCAAGATTTCCATACATTACCATATTTTGTGTTTTTCTCGAAATTAATCTACCTTGTAAAATTGTGAGCATTTTTCAGTGCTTCATTAAAATTGTGTAGGAATTTAATAAGCACTTCGCACACACGAATATTTTGTTTTACTTATTTACATAGTTATTTGAAATGTGTGTACAAATGTAGGGAGATTTACCTACATGAGAGTCACCTTGGTTTGATTATAGAATGTTAATTTAGTCAAAACCGTGTCTGATGGAGGATGAGTGGGACGCGTACTGATTTTTAATGAATTTACCAGGGGAGGCTCTATCGAAACCAATAGTGTATACTACACTTGAAAATCCATCAATTCTGTAGCAACTGCCATGCCAGATGAGCTACCAACGAACTACTAGTCTGTCTTTGGTTAATTTGTAAAACAAATAGATACGTAGCTAATTTACTTCTTAAAGAAATCTAATTCTACAATTAATTCTTCAATTTGAAGGATTACTGAACTGATTGAAATGACTTCACTGTCTTTGGGAGCTTTCCTGCTGATCATTGTTAGTCTTGTCTTGATTCTCTAGCCTTTTTACAGTCTTCTAACAATTCCATTAAAGATTCAATTTCGCGTGGATTGCAATCTTTTATTTGGTAAACAAAATATTTAAATGAAGTGAACCATTAAGGCAGACACGTAATACACACGAAACAAACTAGAATTAACTTAACATAAAATTCAATATTGCTTCGGTCCAAGATTCAGAGTCTCCTACATATGCCTATCATATAGAACTGACAAGGATAATAATCCTTCTACCGTACATAAATTACACTTGTCGATAAAAAATGCGAGATTTTTCGACATTTCAAGATTTTCAAGTAAACGACACCAGTATATTATGCATGTAGTTACTTTACGATCATTTCGCGTATAAGTATGGGTATACTTACATAAAACATAGAAGCTCAAAAGCATTCTCAGAAAACAGCAAAACAAACAGTTCCTTTTCATGTTAGCCATTAAAAGTGACGAGAAAAAACATGACTACTCTCTATAACATCATTATCCTCCACGTAGTAGAAATTTCATTGAATTTAGCTACTTTACGCTATAATTGTTTGAATGACAAAAGCAGTTAGTTAATTGTACAGGTTCAGCACTATTATCAACTCAATTAGCCAGGACTATTGAATCTATTATTACATGTAATTGTTGTAAATAAAGTCCTGACGTATAATAGTTTGCATGTTTTCCCTTGTACTTGTAACCTTTGTCTATGCCCTGAGTGACATGACATTTCAACGGGAAAACTAATCACATCCCATCAATGAATAATGTAATACTTTGTCAAACACGATCTCTACTCTACGTAATTTAGATTTATTTTCGCATGTAAATGTGAATTGGTGAGTAATACCACAATAAACGAAAAGTATAGGCAATTAAATGCAACCTTAACTTTACTTGACAGATTTTTAGCAGTAATTTTTGCAAAGGTAAACACAATCGACAATTACTTTTGATAATTGTAAAAGTTATTAGAGAGCTGTAAATAGTAATGAAGCAATTGTCGTACGAACAGAAAAATTGTAGTGACAGTGACACGTTAGTACAGGGCAGGACAGTGTATAAGACAGATACTGTCATATATTATAGGACGTAGACAAGGTACGGCTTGGTTTGACCATGTCACTACTAAAGTGTCGTGCTCTGTCCATATCGTGCTAAAGAAAAATAATCACTCATTAGATTATGCACTAAACTGTATAATGCAAAACGTTTTTATCACCGAGTGATTGTATTGTTGACTATTTTATTCCTATTGCAGTTTTACTAATTGTGAGCCAGTGAGTGTTGCGTTGCCTTTAGCTTTGCCGTAGAGGTGATGATGACCTGCCCCGTCTTCTTCATACAGTAATAAATAAATAATTACAAGTATTTATTGCCTCTGTATAAAAACCCTATCATTATATTATACTTGGTAATCTTCACATAATAGTATCTAATCTGCAATATGCGGTTTATACTAGTCTTGTCAACTTAATATGCATGCGAAGGATAAAATATTACAACTAACAGGTAAATACGATAAAAAGCCCAGAGAGTTGCTTGTGAAGATATTTTATTATTCTGTGCAAAATCTCAGAATTGAATATTAAATTACAACGCAACGGGTTCCGCAATAAAATCATTTTCATACAAATGTGCTACAAGCCCACAAGTTAGTAGATACGCATAATACCTATATATGTATTTCTAATCAAAGAATCCCATTCGCTTTCAGTTTCTTTATGTGATGAGATTCTACTGTAAAAATCACAAAATACAGCACACTATAACCATAAACAATGCAATGGGCTTTAAGAACAATTAAGTTCTCGACGAGATATATGCACGAAACTGCTACAGTGTGAGCTCATCTTCACTTCGCCAGTATAATTATTTTTTTCTGGATTTATCATCCATGCCAAATGCAATGTACCTACGATACATTCATTATCGCCAATAGATATGCCTAATGGCAATTCAAGAATGCATTTGTTAGACACACATACATATATACTTGTAGAATATTGACTGAGAACATAATATGTACTCAATTGTGTACAGAGAACAATGTCTATAGCAATATAAAATGTAGAAGTCGTAGCCTCCAATTTTTTGGCAAAAACGTAACTTTCGTGAGTTTCGCTTTATTGTTTTTTCTGAGGATGTGCAACTAACATATAACAATCAGATAGTTAGTTTACTTACTTGCCTTCAAGGACAACAGAGGCCTTTGCCTCAATACTAGAAAAATAGCAAACAAGACAAGAAAAGCCATCACACGTTAGAGTTAATGTGTAGCCTATTTTTACCTGCAGATACCTATGCATTTATATGTGGTTAATATAGCTCATGCTCGCAAGTGCAGAAAGGACATAGATTACTGTTGTAATGCAATTGCATTGCTTATTCTTAGCATAGTAAGAAAAAGCTCGGCAATTCTCTTTTCTTGTCTGATGATTTGTCGACCAACTTTTGATATTATGAGAAGATTCATAGCCCTTTCGTGTTCCACTAACGTTCATTATTTGCTCGTTTCACATTTCGCATATATATAGATTCTGTAGAGAAGTGTTGACGATACCACTGATAAGTATTTACGATAATATGACGTGGTTTGCCATTCTGGTATGTTAACATCTTTTGTGGTTATGATAATGCGATGTAGGCACTCAGGTATAATTGAAGACAAGATACTAGGACAAGACAGGACACAACGAAAACGAAATTCCGATTTAAAAAACGCATTTTTACAATAGAATCATTATAGGATGCAGAATACAGATAACGTCAAAAGTAGTCGTGCTTGCGTGGGATTGATGATGATATCCTTTTATTCTTGCTGAGATGAGTTCTCTTTGTCATTTATACATCATCCCATCTTTCCATGCGTTCAGAAACACATTTGAATTACAAATCTCGCTCTCAGGTACTCGCTAGTAGGATAGATAATAATGCAATTTTTTACTACTAACCAATATAATGATCCATTTCGTTCCTTAATCTACCACCTTGTACTTCATGAAGCTTGTAAATCAAAGACCGTAATTCAGCTTATTGGGGAAAATACTGTGCAGAAAATTAAAGCAGGTATTTTCTTACCTTTTGCATACAATCTACAATTGCTATCGTGAATTAAACAATCAGTGCAATAATAATCTGTACAAAAGTAATAGTCAATAGCACAAGGCAAAGTACACTGTTACACAATTCCCTTATTTATCAAAGTATGTAAAGTAAGGGAGAGATTTGCTGAAGGTAGAATATCACATTTCCAAATGACAATAAGCTAATCATTTAATTAACCTTGAGAGTCTTGAGAGTGACCTACAATGGAGTATTGTAGTGGAATGGAAGAGAATACTCCTAACTCTTACAATTTACAAACTTACTAACATTAAACTCAACTATTGTATTCTACGTGAATTAACTAACAACAAAACTTGGTGCACTAAACCAAAGCACAGAATTGTTCATAATCTCCCCTGCTATGCTACCCCATGTCATGTCACAGTCAAAAGACACCACGAATTTCGACAGAACACTTAAAATCTCATTGGGAACAGACTAAACTTCTTTATTGGGAATTGACGACTAAATTCACCTTCATTTGCTCTTTGATATTCATTCCTCGTTGTGCATTCCCGATTGCATGCATTCCATCGCCGTATTTCAAGTTTAATTTCTCTCTGTCTCAACATCTGGCTTTAGTAACCTATCTAACCTTTAATTAAAAGTATGCGCAACTATGAAAAATCACTGGCGGATGCTATAAATACAAATGCAATCAATGCAATCAGGTGCAATTGTATTTGCTTGACCATTAGTTACGTTACGTTTTTAAAAAACTATGCATAAATACTCCTAAAAATGAAGCAAATTTGCATTAGAAAGTGAAACTGTTTACACATTTGTCTACAGTGTGGTGAGCAAATTTCTTATCACGTCGTATGTGTGTAAAAACGAGTTAAAGTTTAGTTAAACAATTAATGTGTATCATCCTTATCACACTAAATACCTTTGCACAGGAAGACAAAAAGGATGTTATTATTCTCGCTACTTTTGTCTATAATTGACTGTGGTTACTCATATCAGTATTGTAATAACAATTTTATCTGATGGACGGATGAAGAAAGAAAGAATCTCATAGCGCAGAGAGCCTGACTAGGTATAAAAATGGACAATTGCATTTTACGTCAGTGACGATGACGATGCCCACTCTATAGACGAACAAATTTTTAAACTGTTACCTCCTAGTAATACATGTTTGATTATGAACATACATCTTATTGTATCCAACCCTTTGACTTGGTCAAGTCGACTAATATATTCAAACCTGTCTTTTCTATCTACAAAACAAACTTATCTTGATCCTTGCCTATTACTGCATTGGCTTAACACATCATAGTTTACTATTAGCTGTATCTACTGTTTCTACACTACTTTTAGTGTATATCAGAGTAATGTATCCTCACAGAAATCGCAAGTACACTCGATCACACACCCCCTAAGCGTTTATAGAGATTTATACTATCTATTCACAACAATAGTTTATGTGCCAATGCAAACAGCAGTGTATCTGACCACAGAAGTAGAATACAATCGAATTGACAATGGTACTGTGGAAGTTCCACAAGTCAAGTCAGAAATCCTGTACTGTAGAATAGAATAGTTAACAGACCATGTCTTACGCATACAAAGACAGACTCTAGACACCATACCATGTTAGATCAGACTAGCAAAGATTATGCAACAATCGTAGAATACACTTTTACGACTCACTCTCACAAAGCATACCTAAGTCTGTATCGTACACAAGGCAAGGTAAAGATTGTCTTACCTTCTTGCTATTTACCTTCTGCCCACTACTACATCTATACAGTACTTGCTGGCAGGACAGAAACTATTATACTCCTTCAATACGATTATTCTATAAGCAATAGTCTTTCTGTTCTCAGTGTGCGTGAATGGCAAGTATAGATAACTCTTGGCAATGCAGATTCAAATTCAATTTATTTCAAGTGTATTGTGCACTATAAATCTTCGTGGTGAATCCGTATAGGTCTGTTTGTGTTTTCGTTTCGCTCTATCATGGCAATAGTATACACAGTTGGATTCATTTTATACTTGACTAATCGTAAGTTGATTCTGTTTCGACTGTAATAATTATACAAACTGCATGTATTGGTAAGTGCGCGACAATAATTATACATATTATGAACCATACTAATATTCATAAGTGTTATCCTATAGCGAGAGCACTCCTAGGTGGCTACACAGTATTTATTAACACTAACCCATATTATAGCTACAATTGATTAATATTAACACTCTTACCTTATACATGCAATATTTCCATTCTATAACAATAAATAGTATGCCTACTCTTGTTCCTCACCTATAGTATGTCTACTACCTACAAGGTAGAGACCACACTATACTAAATGAAATCATTTGATTCTCTCAGTCTCAATTTCATTTCCACTTGGTAGACCCACAACAGCATCAATGCCGTTCTTATCACAAGTGAATCAATCTACTCTGGTCTATAAATCTGATTGTGAGTGTCCATCGCGTTTTTATTATCATTACTTACGTTGTGTGTTTTGTTTGGTATCGGTTAGATCTTAAATCAGTTTTATTTGTCACGTACAAGCTTGCAAAAACCTTAGCTATAACATTGATAACTACGAATTAGGACAATTTGATGTTTAATCTGGGTAAATTGAATAGTTTAAGTTAGCAAACACATTATTATATTACCAGCTACATGTTTCAATTTTAATATTTTACATGCATAGTAATCGGTTTGTCAATAGTGTCTATAGGTTTATACAAATGTTATGCTAATAGACGCATTAAATGGAGTCCTATTACATCACACGTGTTTTCATATCTGTGTTAGCAGACCTAGAACAGTAGTGTAGTTCAAGAAAACAGACAAAAATATTTATCTTAGTAATAAAACCCTTCGCGAAGAAAACAAGCAAACGAAACCACTTTTTACCTGTCTGTTTACTAGGATTGTACTTGTCTAGTTTTTTAAATGTAATATGCATTTAGGTTTGCGTATAGATAGTAGATATGTATATCAACTTTACATAAATTGAGTATCCAGAGAGGACCAGGTAAGCAAGGCCTACATCATAATAAGCAACAGGTGCATCTTATTATGTATTGCCAGTTAACGTTAGTAGCATCATCATCATAAAAGATCTTATATCGCAGATCCCAGAATTCCCTTCTACAGACACATATAGTAAATATCCTATTCTTCCTTTCCTCTTAGTTGAGTTCAGTCTGTCAGTAGAGTAAGTTAAGTTGAGTGAGTAGTTTGACTCACGAAGGATCACTTAAGAGTTACGCGAGTACAATTCAAAGAATTTGCAAGTTAGAAAAATCACATTCAGGGAACTAGTACAGCTGAATTGTGTACACAACAAACAATTGTGTATTTTTGCACAAAAGAGAAGAGCACAAAGTTGATTGCACATAAATGTTATTGTTAGGTTGAGTCGAGGGCTATTATGGCTAATCAACTGTGACCGTAACACACAAGCAAAGAACCAAATCACATTCGATTCGCAGGTAGACGTTTCTATTGTATCCTCGTCCTTTTACTGTTCACGTTGGTGGATTTGGTTTGTTAGTGAAGAGATTCATTCATTTATCTTTTACTTGCAACATTAATTTTTTCGATTAACTAAATTACGTTACTACTTAGCTATAATAGTTTCCCTCGGTCAACACAGAACTTAAATGGGGATATTTATTGTAGTTTCTGTCACCACAAAAATGATGTCCCGTTAAAAGAAACATAAATTCAAAGTTAAATCCAATAGAATTACAGAGCAGTTTAATTTGGTCCAAGAAACGGATTTGTACATTGGCACATCCCTTACATTGTGTGATTGTGAACTTATTGGCCCACCTGGTCTGATTGTTGTCAATGAGTTTAGTTACTTTGGTTTGTCCTGGGACGTGACTCTCACATTCATTCACTAAACTCAACTCGACCAACTGGGTTTTCACTCTCGTTCACGTAACATCACGTACATGTGCATAAATACATGCAAGGTAGTCGCTACAATTTACATTGCGTTACTTTAAATACGTCTCCCGGCCTATGCAGATACACTCTAATACAAACACTGAGCAATCTGTTAATCTAGTCTACCTACAAAGGAATTACCTTGCTTTATATAAAATTACCACATTCAACTGTGAGCAACACTTAATAATTGCTCTGCAGCCTTCTTAACCCTATAACCGTAAGTAATCATTAAATACACGACAAGCTACTACCTATAGCAAAACTGAAACATTCAGATCAGATCAGAACAGACCACCAAGAGTAACGTGCCCAAAAATTGCAAAAGTTTTTCTGTGCCACTGTGTCTACTATTGTCATTTCTGAAGAAACTGGAAACCTAAACAGATCATTTAGGTAAACTTTTCCTTTTTACACACATTAGCATACATTCTGCCCTAGTACAGCCCATGATGTGATTGAATACAAGACACACACTCACACACATTCCGTTGAAACGACACAGTCTCATTGCGATACATTGCGACAGGTCGCATTTCATGAGTCATGACACGACGACCAGAATCAGGCTGACACGAGCTGTTTCATTTACAATTGCGATAATAGTTTGTTAGTTTACTCATTTACCTAATACGGATTCTATTCTTTAATACTTTGTTGAATTGACTTTAACAAAATGTTATTATATCCTCTGTTTTAACTCCAACGAGCATCAGTCACTGAAAACAATTTTCGCACTTCACATCTTCTGCTCTGTGTCAACAAACACTTTTTTTCTACAATTTATCATCAGAATGTGTTGTGCCTGAAAACATTCGTTTTTCAATAAAAATAACTGTGTAGCAAGATTTAAATTGGAGTTCACTGGTCCGTCCTGGCCTATTAAAGTTGAGTTCAATAGTGCCAATGTCAAACCAACCCTTAAGATGAATATGGATATACTTGACATACGTTGACCACAAAAGAGAAATAAGTGTCACATCATAAATCTCATCGTGGCCAAATTGTTTGCGTAAAATATAGAAAAACGTAACCTTAGCACACATCAAATCATTAGTCTACCTCTGCTCTTTTGCACCTTCGCCAAGCGGTTTGACATAGAAGGAAAATTGAAAAGCAGACGAATAATAATGCCTCGTGGATTAGGAGCCAACTTTTTCTCAAAACGTAAGTCATATTTACGTCTCATCATCTTTGTTATGCACTTTTACTCAGATTAGTCAAAAAAATATCAACATAAAATATTCATGTAGCTTTTATTAGCAATTATCATTTACTTGCATTGTGAATTGCTAAACATTACTCTTTTTAACGTATGCACTTTATTAATATGCGCTGTCATATGCATGATGGCTAACCTTAACTGTAAGTAATCACTATTTAATTTGCGTTAACCACTAAAGGCCCACAATGCGCCGCAAAGATCCCAAATTCTAACTAAGACGATTGCTCACTAACGAAATAATATTTTAAGTAATAAATTGCAATTGCAAAGTGCAAAGGTCTAATTGCCTGCTCCACTGTACTTATTTAATTTATATGTACAAATCTTCCAAGAGTGTACCAAAAAAACTTTCAAGTTTACGAGTATTAATGGTGCTTTTAGAGTAAACAAAGAAAAAGTTGTATTTTTTCATTATGGTAATAAGTCTACTCGATAATATTGCAAAATCTCACTGTATCATCTCGAAACAAACATAAAAGAAATAGAATACCTCCACAACATGACACAATAAAAAAATTACTTAACTCATCACACAACAAATAAAGCAAGTGAATGTATTTAGCCTAAGTGAGAGTAGGTCCTAGCTTTTGTTGTGCACACTGACAGGATTATCTCTATTCATCAGTAGATTATTTACTTATTAACACATTAAAGATTGACTTGACCACGATGTACATATGCGGCACTCACGGTAGACGAGACAGCTCAGACTTAGCGTTGATTGCATTGCAACCGTAATGGAAAAAACAAGAAAGGAATTTCTAGGAATCAATATAATACACTTGTCAGCATAAATAAGATCGCACAAATTATCTCCATAACTTGAGAGTAGCTACAAGGACACTGTTTACTATTGGTGAATATGCAAGCAGATATGCATAACTAGTGTAGCTAATATGTAAGACTTGTTTACTTTGTTTTTTCCTAAGCTTAACTTACTTTTGCTCTCTGATCTTGCCTCTCTACTGTCTTGGCTTGTCATGCTACTTCAATCTATGACCACTTAAGTAATACGATTTTAAATAAAACAAGAAGTAAGATAACATGCTATGACCAAATGCAAGGAACAGACTTATAAATATTAAAGCCAGCAATGAATCGCTCAATTGGGTGAATGTAGAGGAGGAAAAGTTTACTTTGATTCTTTAGCCTGACGTTTACTGTCAGCACTGCTAAATATATTATTTTGTAATCCCGACTCATAATAAATATGTTTAATTTACACTCGCTCACTACTTACGCATTTTGACCATTAGTCTTATCACTTCAATATATTATATCGTTAAAATTTTTTGAATGGTTGTATTTGGCAATATGGCTTTTCATTTTTCGTTTGCGTGATTTATATGGGTTGTTAATACTACTTTATAGCATACTTATAGAGAAGTAGATTGAAAATATCACATTTCAGGTACTATGGACAAGGTTTTTAAGTCATTTCACTCTATTAAAGAATCTAGATTGGAAAACTTTCATCAATTGCACCAATAGTTAATACGATGCAATAATCAGCTAAGTAAATAAATAATTACCAGTAGTAAGTTTATTGATAACACTACATGCATTCATAATGGCATTTCCTTAATTAATTCAACCTCCTGTCAGCAATACAAGTGTGAATTATTCATGTGTGTAATAGGTTTCTGTTTGATACGGTCAGATCAGAGAAAATGCACCTTGACTGAATTCCATCAAAGTATTGACAGGAACAGGAATAGGTAACATGCAAAATTACACAAACATTCTTGACGTGTTCTTGATTTCCCATTCCTGCATAATATTCATTATAATTTATGATTTCTTCTCAGTATCAATATCATGGCCAAGATCAGCAAAGGTATATTAAATTAAAGTAAATTGGATTCAAGTACAAAGACTGTAAAGGCAAAGGAGATAAAAGCAAGCTGAGTTAACTCAAGTTTAGCTAATTGTGCTAAGATGTGATTTATTCATGTTTGTGTCAAGTTATCATAATAATTACGTGTGTTGATTCCTATGCTTCAATTGTCTCGTTTGTAGCTGACTTATGTTAAGTAAGTGTTGTA
Organism: Tomocerus maximus; assembly: GCA_019776445.1. Classification (NCBI taxonomy): domain Eukaryota; kingdom Metazoa; phylum Arthropoda; class Collembola; order Entomobryomorpha; family Tomoceridae; genus Tomocerus; species Tomocerus maximus. Next base: position 22,802 of record JABASH010000471.1, read on the forward strand.
CGCTTTTATACGGAGCGCTAACAATAATCTAGACAAGGTAGTACACTCTTTTCTTTGAGAGTTTATTTGCGCTTTGAAAATAAGTACTGCACTTTATGTTAGATAATAATATGTACGTAATGTTTGTATAGTAAATTGCATCTAGACAGTTAATTTCTGTATTAAAGTGCTACCTATGCACTTAGAGTTAGCTTTATGTATTTTTACATGTTTGGTACATGCGAACATTAAAGCTGCAATAGTACTGACTCCTGCAAATAGTTAATCTTACAAAAAGTCTTTCTTATCAGAACTGTAATAAAGAAAGATAATTCACAATCAGCCTGAGTATGTATTTACTACAGAAGTTTACACTCGCCATTATCTGTTCATGTGAAGACAGCCGCCAAAGCAAGTTTAAAGTTAATGTTTCGCTCAGTAATTTGCAAGGTGAGATAGATGTTAAACTGAAATTAAAGTAAAGCAAAGGAAGGCAAGGCAAGGTAATATTATGGTACTAAGGAAAAGAAAGGAAATAAGTCGCTAAGAAAAACAACAATAGTAGATTAGGCTGAATAAACTGAAAATGACTAATCAGAGCTAACTGCTAATCTCTATCTTTAATCCAGCGTGTCCTTCCTGTTTTATGCAGTGCACACTTTTACATGGACTAATCACAGATTATACGTTGACTGAATGAGCAATAGGCAATTTCAAGCATGAAAACTTTCTGACTTATAAAACTCGCCTATAATATAGTTGAAATAATAAGAATGTAATACTACATAACCCTAATAAGTTCCCTAAAGTACCTCTTCAATGTTGTCTAGAAGATTCTCTAAGGTAAATTCTATCTCAACGTTAATCTCTTTGTAAATTGCTGACTATGACGTGAGATTGAGTTGAGGGTACATCTTTTCTTGTAAATTACGAGGTAGTATCTCTAAACGTATCTACTTAAATAAATAGTTAGTTTAGTTATTCAACTCCCTCGTCTTCTCATGAAATTAAATGCAAACAAAAAAGTTATTTATTGCAACCGCCCTCTCTTTTCCGTCCCCATCCCTTTCTTCTCATCTTTGCATTTTATTTTTATTGCATGTGCAACCCGACACGAATATTACTTTAATTTATAAGAATCCATTATAAATGTCTAAAACGCATACTAATGGCATAGATAACTTGATTGCTTGGCATTTGATTACATTTTGCCTTATACAACTATACGTTTAGTAATAATAACAACTTTTCAAGTTCAGTCTCATAAGTGCAATGTTTATTTATGTTTATTTAATAGACTCAAATTGTGTGACTGCAGTAGAAAACGAGCCCATCAAACTAAAGCTAGAAAATTTAGTATACATAAATAATTTTTGTACGCTCACGACAAAGAAACGAAAAAAAAATCTATATAATATAGACCCTTATTAGGGGGTATAGTTCCTGCTTATGAATTTTTAAATTCTCAACCCTAACTCATATGCACATTTTATTTGACACTTCAAGATTCTGGATTGCATAGAACACAATAAAACAAACCTCTTAATAATTTTATTGTATTGCTTGCAGTTGAAAGTGAGTTTAGGACGTACGTGACGTAATTTTACTATTTACTATCTTTTGAAATGGAAAATGTAATGCTAAACAAATGAATTGGTTCAGATTGCAATGCAGCGAGAAATTGAGATAATGTGTATTGTTTATAGGTTTCTGGTCGTGTCCTATTAAATTCCAAGGTAGAATCTTAAGCACAGGACAAAGCGAAACGAAGCCATGTACATATAAGAACCATCTGACCACAATGATGGTAGTACCTTGTTGCTAATACATACATTTACCATCCTTCTCTTCTTCCCTATTATTCTGTCATGCATATCATGGTGAACTTATAATTAAGCAGAACTGTAAGAATGAAAAAAGTTAAAACAATGCATGCATTCAGACAGTCACATAAATGTACATACTTAGCTATGCTGCCTCCAATTTATGCATAGCAATTCCCAGTATCTCTTACGAATTGCAATCTCCTATACTTACAATATGTAACAAACATCATTGAGCACACAGAGAAACAAATCTAAAACCATTTGCATGATTAGTACGGAGAGAAATATGTGAACCAAAAGATAATCACAACACAATTACGAGACATTAAGATTTACTACTGTACTGCCATACTTACACTTTCATTACCAATCATTCTCAGCTCGAAATTTCATTTAATAAGACATGATGGAGGCATAACGCGAGTCGCAAGCAACGCATTTGTAATATTGTTCTAACCGCACCCATTTTCCGGGTCTCATCAATCTTCATTTCATATCGTATCTCATCGTGTCACGTCTAGTTTGATGTGTTTTTAGAGGTTAACCTCAGAATATTTTCACTAACTACACTCTTGCATACGCTAAACATGTTTTAATCTAAAACTCATAACTTATTTAATTGCTATGCATAAAATGTGGACACCACTGTTTTAACAACCTAAAGACGGTGGTAATTAAACCACATTTTCTTTAGCCCATCAACCACTGCAAATGCAAGTCATGTTATATAGCATAGTATGACCTATAAACAACAAAAAATTGATATTTAGATGTGTAATGAGTATTGTTCTTTGTTGGTGAGAGTTATTTCATTTTATAATTGTGCATGCAAGAATTAGAGTACTAGCACTCAGTCAGAAACAGACAGATAAATTAATTTTTTAACATATACTGGCTGCGAAATGGTAATGATTCACATTAATTCGAATCCAGACCAATCAAACGAATTATGTAGGCACATATATTAGATTTTACATCAATAATTCTAGTCTAGTACCATGGAAAGGTAGCTCAGAATTTAGAACGTAGTACAACGTGCGTTGTGAAAATTAATTACTATCGAATACGATAGCAATTACATCGTAGTTAAAAAAAATGACAGCGATTTACACTTGAATTTGATTGGGAATAAGCAGCGAGTGTATCGAGACTTGATTGGTAACTTACAAAGTAGTTTCGTGAACTATAGGTTTATGCATTAGAAACTTCATTGCCGTCCCTATTACGTATCGAATTAATTTTCTCTATTTCTGTCTATAGAGTTAGCTACATATATCACCCTGTCTAATACTCTAATGCTGTGTTCTGTCAGTGAGGGTGTCATGATGTCAGACGAAGATTTGAATTTATGGAGTTCTGTTGTACCTGTACATAGATAAAATAATAGGTACATATGTGTACGTACTCACCAACAATGTTTTGCTATTGCAAATTACAGACCATCATATTGGATATTCAGAAACCATAAAGCAAAACATTAGAACACAAGGTAACGTAATCTAACCTTAATCAACTTGACCATAGCTACCTGTCCTGTGACATGACACGACATCAAAGCTTTGACTCCATGCTGCTCCGTCATGTCATCCCTCATGTCGATCAAACCGTGAGGAATATTCATTTAAATCTTAATGTGAATAGATTTCAATTCAAACTACTTAATATCACACATTACAATGGGTCCATTACTCAGTGTACATCTATGCATTAAGATGATTAGCATACATACATACAAACTACAAATTGTAATTGAATTCGATAGACAGATAAAAATATCGAATTGAAATGGAATTTGGAATTAAAAGGAAAGAATGCCGAATGGAGAGAGGACTACGTGAAAATACGTTCATGTTGTTATCTAAATTATGTGCACTATGGTTTGAGGCTTGAGGTCTGGTATGTGACTGCGTGGCAGGACAACCTATGTATCCTTACACTGATTCTAATCTTGCTTATTATATAATTTATTTAATCTCACTGGTCTAAGTTGGCCTGGACTAGTTGAGATAGACAAAGACGTGGAAAAGAACAATAAAAACTTAAGTAATTATTTATGCAAAGCGAAGAATAGTAAAGACAAATGAAATCAATTCAGGATAGGACACAATCAAATCTAACCAAAAGAGTGTTAGTAGCAGACGCTATTCGTCTGTCTGTACGTAGCACAGACATATACCGATACAAATAAAAATCAGGTCAACTTAATAGTAAAATTCGTGTGTGTTGTGTTCATAATAAGCTTAGCTATGCAGACAGTACTATATATGACTGTAGGTGATAGACTGTTCTGTATATTTACTACTTATTGATAGTGCAGTAGTTATGAACGAAAAAATGCATCATTGGTAATTACTGAGATATATAGCAGAAGTATGCAAATTTCAATAGATAAGTGGAAATCGACTATTACTAATAGTTTGTATAGTACAATCAGATGGGGCAAAATAAAATCAAAACACAAGGCAAGAGGCAACCACACGCGACCGTGGCTGCTGGTTACCTTGTGTCTTGTTTTGGTGTGGTGCTTTGCTAATGTGTTAAATTCTGTAAATTCAGTTTCCTCTGTTCCACACCTTTATCCAATATATAACTCAAGACAAGACAACCTGCTACCATTTTATATTTGTCTTGACTGCTTTATAACGTTATAATAATAATAACATAGCTACCTACTGGAAATAAGTATTACGCACACACTGCCACACAACCTGACAATCGGTATACCTTATCGAAATTATTTATCTGGTTCTGGTTTGGTCTCTTTTGTTTTTGCTCTGAATTTAGATGAAGGTATGTATCAACTCAATATTATTATTTATGCTACATAATATGTTACAAAGAACCGTGTTCACTGTATGGTACACCTTAAAAGTATTGCACTGCACATGTACAATATGAACATTACAGTTAATCAAGACAGGACGAAAAATTCACGCTGTCTCATGCAACTTACTACATAAGAGTTTAGTTATTGCATAGTAATGATAATTACTACCTTCGGTTATTGTTCTATTCTATAGAAAAATTATGTTCTTTGCTTGGTCACTTGAAAACGAACTGGTGGTGGTGACTATTATATCTTGTATATGTAATATACTACGAATAAGCCGGTTCGGGCACCCTAATACAATCAGATTGCAAATTGTCACAATTTACAAGCTTAATGTGCAATTCCATGCAATTTATAATGAATATCATTCAGGTGTATATAATAAATGTTTATAGGTGCTCATGCATTTTATGTGAAGTAATATTAAATACTTATGCAGTTCAATGTATGACTAACCAGAGAGCAAGTACAAATATGAACAGGGACACAGGAAAAATAAATATTGCACATTATTGTTGTGGCGAGCTAAGTATCTACGACTTCTCTATATAATTACAATTAACTGTAGCTCTGAGGTCCAAAAGTGATTGGTAAATTGCTGTCTAGCCATTAGTTCTGCTTAAATGGTTTTCATTTTCGTTTTGTTCTATTTACTACACAAAATTATTTCTCTAAAATATACTTTTGATTTTCTAAGTGCAACCAATTCTTTCTTGATGAAAAACTCCATACGTGAAATGCTCCTGGCTCTGCTTATTAATACGGAAACTTCATTTTGGTAGAGTAAATATTGATACACGTATGAATAATTTGTAGACAAACGCAATTAGAATTAGCAAGACAAAAAATGGTAATTAACAACTAAAAGCCATAGCATCCGGCATCCGCTCAGATTTCTATTTTACATTGGAATCAGAGCCAAATGTGGCCCTAATTTTGTGTAATTTGTCCAATGCATTGATTTCCTATATTGTAGTAAGATTTTTCTGTCTACTTAATTGACAAGTGGAATAACAGGGTGCAACAAAATTTCTCTGCCGCGTCTCATTCAGGTAGAATGAAAGGAAAAGGTAGTGTCAATTCAAGCGGAGCACTCATAACTAGTGGCTGGTACTTACAATGCACTACTTATTGTCAGCTGTTAGTACAAATGATATATGTAAGACTGTAAGGTGACGATGACGAATGACTGACATGACATGACAACTTTATTTACTATTAGAATAACCTGATCTGATGAAATGGTAACGATCAAATGAATGATTAATTTCTATAAGCAACTCTCCATGTCGCATTCATAAAAGCATTTAGAAAATACATGTTAGCATACTTAGAATACATGTGTACATATTAATTTCAATTTTCTACTTCTGACGGCTCAACACACTGCACTCAGTTATGTTTTGAGTTATTAACGTTGTACTTGTAGATAACATAGAATTACTTCCAATCATTATCATTCCAGAGCATCAAAGAACGGGTAGCAGTTGGCAGAACAAAAACTACACTATCCTTCCTCTCATTTTACGACTACAGTAATTGTTGATTTACAACAATGATTAAATTACTACTAACAATGCAACCTTATAAATGCCTTCTACAATGCCTACTTAGTGCTGTACTATTTAGACCATTAAAATAGTTACGACCCTCTAGTTCAAGTTCTTAATATTGCTTTATTTAATCATAAATAAAATGTACTGACATATCTAAGTATCATGGCATTGTTGCTACTTGTAGATTCTCAACTGCTAGGTAGAGTCACGCTCCATACCTAACATACTGTTAGCAATATTAGCATAACAAATAAATATATTAAGGTGACATTGGTTAATATACCGCATGATACACTTATTTTTCATATTTTTTTACAATTGTAATCGTTCCAAAAAAGACATCTACAGAATAAAACTGGCAGAGTAATTCAATAGATTAGATTTTAAACTTGAAAGTAGAAAACTCATTCATTTTCAGATAACCAATTATACAAGTTGTACAACTTTATTCGAAGTTTTATGACCATTTTATATTCAAGTAGACATGGATTAAGGATTCAGACCCATTTTCATAAGTAGAATTCAACCTGGATCATTGAGTTCTGAGATAGCGACTCAATGTGCAAAGTAAATGAGCCATACGGTATAAGACATCTAATTGTAAGAACAAAGCGTAATTATCTTACGTCAGTATTCAGCCTACGAAGGTAAAGCAAAGTAGGTGAAATGTAATAAAATGAAAACGAAGTAAAGCAGTGGGAAATATGGATCATTAATTCATCTGTTTTCCTTGCCTCCAAAGACAGACGCAAATGCAAACCACACTGTAAAATAATATCTATCATAGATACCTGTGTGACTGTGAATGGTGGGAAATACTTGTAAAGTCATACAAATAGTGCATTGTAGTGGTGAGTTCTTTAGCTACTTAATATCGTTACGAATCTAAATTGTACAAAGACAACCAGAAGAAATAAGTAAGAGAACTAGATGTATGCAATTAGTGTGCTGATATGAATGATACACGGAGTAGTTTATTGTTATTTGTTCCAACAATTTTTAGCCACCAAGTTGTAAATAGTCACTTTGCAGTTCTAATGTTAGAAAAACACAATTCCACTACTGTATGTGACTAGGAGTGAAGCAGAACGCAATTGCAATAATTACAATCGAAATCTAGTAAAGTCATCGCTATAAGTTATAAGATTGCTCGAGCGCTGCACAAAGGAGCAAGTAATAAAATTCTATCGTATCAAGCGAAGTCAAGCCAAGGAAACCGACATTAACATTGAAATATCTTATTTTAACTTTCTAGAATCCCAATGGAAATTACTCAATTCGCAAATGAGGAGAGCAATTCCGTATCTAATTACCTCGCAAGAATGATATTAGATTTATGCATGTATGTAGGTAGGTAGTCTACGTGAGCTAAGTATAAAAGTTTTCTGACTCCACACCGCTCTAATCTGAGACAAATCCTATCTTCTATCTCATTTATTTTTCCATAAAAAGCTCACTTCTCAACAATACCCACCATTTTGCATTGAATTGAATTGCTTTGAAGTCTAGGCTTGGCCAGATATAAATTATTTAGATTAGCGCAGACGAATAGCACATTTAGTTCTTAGTATGACAAGACAATCTGACAAGTCAACAATTAAACTCTCAATTTCGTCATACAAAATCCATAAACCATTTAAAATGGTGTATACACCAAACTTCTATATAGAATCACACGCCATCATCATGGGAGATAGTCAGTTTGCCTTGCGTGTTTCATCCTCCTTCCCTATTCTCCACATACATACCTGTCTTGTTATTAAATTGCCTCTTGCATCACTTATGCCTATTGACCAAATCTTCCTTATCTGTGCTAATACTTACTAAATAGATTGCAAGAGTGAAATCAAAACGCATCTCAATGCACACCAATCTCAACTTACAAACAATATATGGACTACAATGCAAAACTGGCTTTTGTGTCTTATCCTTATTATCTCAGGGATAGTCTACAGTATTTGCTTTACATTATTCCATCTCTTAACACATCTGCACTGTCCTGTCCTCTTGTCCTGTCAAATTAACTGAGTTGTCATTTTGTCATACAGATATTAATGTCAAGTAGTCATTTAGGTTTTATTTAATAGGCACTTCAAGCATTACAACTCACTATGCGGCTATTCAACTCACGACCCAAGACCAATCATTACTTGTACATTGTAAATATACTGATTTGAATTTTGCCTTAGAGATACCTGCCATAAAATCATAGAGAGTTTTTTTTGCATTAGTGTATGTGTAGAAATTATTCAATCAAAATTTCTATCGGTCATTCCTCTACTGACTCACAATTTAAAGAGACATCGTCGAAACCACTTAAAATCAAGTGAACATGTATCCAATAGATAAATACTTGAGACTAACTACCTATACGCATTCATGGATAGTTTTTACCAAAACAAAATATGCTTGGTCATACTGGCACTGTTCACAAATCAGTCAAGTCGACTCAACTGCACTGAATCAAAAGAAAAACGAAGATGGAAATAATAGATACATAGGCTTACTTTTTGGTTACGCAAGTAGCACTAACAACAATAACTGTACTTTAACTTCTACAGATATTATACAGAGTCTGTAATTGAAAATAGTTTGCAAACACGATATAGGAAACGAAATGACAAAGTTTATCTACTATACACAGCTATGTATTCTAGATAGAGAAGACAAGGAGGCAATAACACAGGACATGACTTTTCCTATGAAAATTCATGATGAGTTGTTGAAAAGCCCTGAATTAACTAATCACAATCACGGAAGCATCAACTTTAACTTGTATCTTATTTGTATGTTGTAAGCATATGCATACTTTGTAAGCAAAATACAATAAAAACATAAGACTTACATTTCCACTGAACGTTTCCACTCGTGCTCATAGTCTCAATCTCAAAGCAAACAATTTCGAGTGTATTGTGTACCAGAATACAAGAAAAGCAATGAAAATGCTATTATCTTCTGCAAGACTGCAAGTGTGTCCTATGGGTAAAGTAAATACATGAAATGCCATGCTTTACATATCTTTGCGTAGCCACAGGATGAAATGGCAGACAGCGGCTTGTTTTATTGTGTTGCTTATATTGACAATGATGATAGTTTCTCTTTCATTTCATTTCACATCTCTCCTCATGAATACAATAATATGAACACCTACACCAACGACGATAAATTACTTTGTGTATGTGCATGTAGTACATCCTAAGGCCTTTTGGCGGGGGCAGACAGCACACAAATGAATTATACTGACAATGAGTTAATGGTATGCTGTGCAAAGTCATTTACGAAGGGTCTTCCTATCTGACTCTCTTTTAACTTTGACTTGACATCAACGCAAAATTAGGAAATCATCATGGGATACCTTTCAACACTGTCACAGTAAATGACACTATATACCAATGAATACGCACTTTAGAAAAATAATCTCCTGTATGAACATAGTAGCAATTGTTGATTAATTACTGATTTGGATCATGGAACTATTTTTTTAGTAATCTACACTGTTTTTATAAAATATTTTATTTTTGTATTCAAAAATAAATCTAAAGGAATGAATTTCGAATTTTTGTTGTTTGTGATGTTTCATTATAAAAACAACACACTTAATCTGCTGAAGATGCTTAAAGCATTGTCTGTTCTAGAAAATCTGCTAATCTTTCAGCACTTCACAATGCAATGCATTTTTGGTCTCCAACTTGCAACTGAGAATAATTTTGCAACAATAATACCTAGGTATAGAAATCAATGTGTTTATGCCCATTAAAACTATATTCTCGAGCTGACTAACTGAAAATAGTAATTCGAAATCGTGCGGTCCCCCTTGTCTGCTCTTGCTCATTGTATTACATTTGTATTGTATTTGTGAATAGACAATTTGTGTATGATGATGTAGCTCTTCTGGTTGATTTAGCATTAGGAAGATTAGTTTTCCTTTCAAACCTGACAATATACGTATGGTGTTTGTAGAGAGTTTGCAATCACACACGTTTCCTCGGAGGGAAAACGAACGAAAAGCAAACATTAAAAGATTGCCTATAGGATGCATAAGCTACTGTAACAATCTAAAAACTACATTAACCAGTATATCAATAATTATACCTACTGTCTGTATTTTGCTCTGGACTTCCTTAACTTCACTAGCACACTTACAAGTTTATAACTAGTTCTTGTAAATAGAAGAGATACGTGAGGAGCTTAGTTATGTGTGCTAAGTTAAGTTGAAGTGCCTAAAGCTGACATGACACGACAGCGATTTGATTTGAGTTGACATGCCACAACAATATCAACAGAGTAGAAATTTTTTTTCGCATCGCTTCTTCATTATATATATTATCTAATAGGTCTGTCTTATGAAACGAGTCAAATTATAGGTAATGAAGAAGGTGCCTACTACAATGCTTCACTCAAGTCAAGTCAGTTGACATTACACAAGAGATTTCTACAAACTCTGAATCATCATTTAATTTAAAATGCAATATATTTGTAAAGCACATCCATTTGTATTGTCACTTGGCATTAGGCAGGCTATAAGTTATTACTTTCATCTGTGGTGGAAATCGAATATGATTTTTAGCTGTGCAGGTAAAAGATTATCTCCATCAGCGTTCTTTCACGCTGCAATCTACTGTAAAGAATTACTTGCCACATCCATTACGCAATACATTCCATTATTCATAAAAATAAAGTAGGTAATAGGATATAGGATACAATGTGCTATTTATTTCTCTTTCTATAGACCAGGACCAGTCAAATTAAACTAACCCAGGCCAGGTCAACGTCTACCTTAGCCTCTCATTTGCAATCATAAACAGACTAGGCAGACAAGTTGTATTTCTGACTTTATATTAGTATACTTTACTATAAGAACACATTATGGCATAATATGTACGTGCGTAAAGTATAATGCAATTTGCCTCAAGACACATTCAATTTATTCAGAAGATTTTACTTTGCATTATGCACGTTCTATAAGTATAGTGTAGATTCTGCATGTAATTATGAATAATATGACTTGGGCACATTATGATAATAGATTACCTACGAACATATGGCTACCGAATATGTAATACAAATACACATGTAACGTTCTAACGAACAATAGTCAGCAAAGGCCATTCTGACCATCTTGTTTTATCGTTGGGCATCTTAAAAGTTAAGAATCAAGATGGGGATGTAATAAGGATCTCAGGCAAGTATTATTCTCATCTAAAGAGTATTACCTGAGCTGAGTATAATTTGTTAGTTGGAATTAATAGTTAGTTTGTATGCATCTCGTGCGCTTCTACGTCCATTACATTCTCCAAGGAGGACAGGACATACATAAGTTTCAAGTAACATGAGTCTTGAACGCCTTGTCCTGTCTTGTCCGGTCTTATTATCTTATTACAATCACTGGGAACAAAATGTAAAAATAGATACATACTGCATTTACACACATAAACTAAAGACTACCTATCTTTTACTAACACAACGTAACAAAACAACATCAATTCATTCAGCTACCTTATAGTATTAGCAATCAGTAGGTAACTGAAGCGAGAGTGAGGCTCATTTTGTCTATTCTGTATTACTTATTGGCTGTGGCATGTCATACATGTATAGAAAACCAATTGGGAATGAAACATACGTGCAATTAAATCCAACTCAATCATGCTAATTCATTGGAAACTTTCAAATCTGACACATTGCCTCGGCTTATCCGTAGTTACGTTGACGAATTTGCTTGGGACACCATCTCATCTTACTGAAACATTAAAATTGAACTTTCATAAGTTACTTAGGTATACTTAACATAACTTAAATTGCAATTGCATATACCACTTTAGGATTTAAAGCTCATGCACTTTGCATACTATACACCGCTATGTGAAATTCACTACTAAAGCTAGTTAATCGAGGCACCCTAATTGTCGAATACATACATACATATTATATATCCAATGATATCACGTACAAGGCAACTGTAGCATTACTATTTAAATCAATAGAAATTATGCGATTGTATACAAATAGTTGTAATAATTGATATATTGATATCCTATATAATATTTAGAATGTCGGAAGGTAGTAGGTAGGGATACACTTCATAAATATTTTAGCACAAAGCAATAACGCAAATGAGACGAAGCGAAAGTTTCTTGCAAGCTACCGAATTTATATAAGTATAACCCAACACTAAATTACAATTTAGTTTGCAGCAATACTAATGCAGTGGAAATAGTTAGGGCGATGGCCTTCGTATGGAGATGTTTGGAGTTCTGTTTCCTTACACTACGTATATAAAAAATAAGCAATACCCAAAATACAGAGACTGCAAACTGCAAGAAAAGAAAAACAGAAATCGTTTAGCTATCCATCAATTTCATTAGGTGCACAATATGCATTTATCATCAAATCATCACAACAGAAAGCCATAAGCGCTGATATTATGAGTAATATGCATTTGTCTACATCAATGCAGGTTTGCATAATTCAAATTAAAATTCCTTTGATAATGGACGTAAACTTCGCCCGGCACAAGTTGGCAGTTAGCTAGTTCTTAATTTTCTCATTTTAGGTATTGTTAAGCTAATGATTTGGCGTTATCTCTGACAATAATATATTTCTCGTTCTTTGACATAAGACTGGTAGTAATGTTCTTGAGATTTTCTCCTTAGAACAATAGAAGCCTAGAGTCAAATATTTTACAATTCACTTCCAATAATGGCCATCGAATTGAGTCTCAATATCAATTACAAACACGAAAGAAACACAATGATATAAGCGTGTGTGTGTTTTCCAACCTTTCAGTCACTTCTGAATGCTATGCACATGTAAAGGTTGCCTTGTAAAAGCACACACGTAACTAAATTAACTAATAAAAAGTTTAACTGTCCATTCATTTTGATTTTATAGAATGAGTCGACCTGCCCAGCCATTTATCATCAGTGACCCTTAAACAGAAACTCATAAAATCCTCAATCTTTTGACAACAATTATTTCATTAAAGTTTCTTGCTACATTCATGAAGATCTGTCAATAAATAAGCATTCTTCTTCGTTTGACTGTCATTATCACGCCTTGTCAGCTGCATTTCACATTAATTTATTCAATTTTGTGCATAGTTGCCTACTATAGAGTTATGTGCACGGTTTTCTTTAATAATTCCAATACTATATTATAAATGTGGTCATCTGGAGTCTGATGAATACTATAGAACTATATAATCTCATCAAAGACATATCACATAGCAATGCTAATAGAAAAATAATGACAATTAAGATTTGGAAAACCTTTACCAACTAACGAAATATTAAAGTTAAAGCCCTTTCAAATAAACACCCACAACAAAAAGACATAAGACAAGTCGACTAGACAATGCTGGCACAATGGGACAGCTGAAAGGAAAATGTTATGCCAAGACTTTCAAGACAAGTCAAACCAAGCCGATTCACATGATATGCCCATTACCATTAACACGATTACATCAACATGCTTTACTGCTAACTAACTAACGAGTGTCAATTTTCATCTTGAAAGCTTTAAATGGCGATTTGCACCTGATTGCCAAAATCTTTAGTGTATTTAGCATCATACCAAGTTGCATTGTTAGTGCAACTCGTGTCATGCAAAGCTTTTTTATAGACGTAATTCATAATTTTACCCTTTTGCATTGCGGCAATAAAAGTATAGTGATTAGATATTTTTTTTGAAATAGTAATCATAGATAACTTATCTTTTATTTTGCAGGGATGACAAGAATGGTGTGCTGTTCAAGTACATCTGCCTCCTTTTCAGCAATTAACAGTAATGGACGAATAAAGAGGTTAACTACAGTCTTAATTTGTCTTCCCCTTGGACTTATAACGTTAATTCTTCTCTGCATTTTCACAACATCTTCGGAATCAGCAGCTCTCTCATCCCAACAGACGTCTTCAGACAGATTTTCACATCCTAGTTTTAGTAATTTTAACTTTTCTGGTGATTTTCCACTGAATCCTTATCCTCACCCTAAATCGCCGAAGGTTTTCTTAAAACACAATGGTGAGTCTGGAATGATCCGTCCAGTTTTCCATGAAAATTCACAAGTACAAAATGAGCAAGAGCAGCAACAGGTAAAATACTCCACAGAAGATGACAGTGCCAATGAAAACCAGGATTTTGAACCGAAGCGCGAATATAAACAAAGCACTGATGAATATTTCTATAGTCGTTCACCAGGGTCGGACGAAAATTTGAGTGATAGAAATTCCCGTGGCACTTTCAATATTCCCCCTGCAGCCGCTGAAGACACAAAATCTGTAGAATCCCAATCCCAACTTCCTGAAAAGCACTGGATGGAATTTCTTGTTGACCAAACTACATTTCCTTATGTTCCCCAGCCCCAATTACAGATACAGACCCAATACCATTTAGACACTAATTTCAGCCAACAGCCATCAAGTCCCAAAGCAAAGTTTATTTTCCCATCCCGTGACAATAAATACTTTGCTCAGAAAGATCAAAATATTCCAGCCGCAGCCTCACCTGCTCCTGCCTATATTTACCCTTACTCTTCATATTCTGAAGAAGATCTGGAGAATGTAGCAGATTTTGATGATCATCACAGTAAATACTTTATTAAGACCAAACCTAAATTGAGTTCTGCGAAAACCAATTCCGAGTCGCTTTTCAATGCAAATATAAAAAGGGCGATTGCATCACCGTTCCAGTCACCTAATTTTTTGAAACAAGATGATATCGTAGAACATTTGGTTCCATATGCTAAAGAAAAGCCTACCCCATCATCTTCTCTTCAGATTCATTCAGATGAATACGATGATGAAGAAACAAATGATAATCTCTCGGACAAACACTACGCACCCCTAAGACATCATAACGATTTTGGTGATAATCCCAGTCAAAATAATGACGAGGAAGAGGAAAATGGGGAAGAAGATGTTGATTTAGAATCTGATGTCATTCCAAATCCCACTGCTACTCCTGCCACTACTACATCAACGATGAGGACACCTGAGAAATTTGAACATGAAGCCAAAACTTCAGCTGCTCCCATGAAACTTACGACCACGTCCAGCACTACAATTGCTCCTTCACTAGACTTGAGCTCCTCTGCATCTGTTCTTTCAGATTACAGCTCTAGTACAGCCACTAATAATTTAATTACAGATGTTACATCGAAATATGGAACAACTGATGCTACAAGTATTCCTGGAATGCCAGGAATCGATTATCCCATTCTTGATGAAGTACCTTACACAGGCTTTGATTGTAGCAAACAAAGATATAAAGGATTTTTTGCCGATATCGACACTAAATGCCAGGTAATTTATGGTAGTGTAAACGTAAACTTCGTGAAACAGGAAAAATATGTAATTGCATCTTTTCAAATGTGCAGTAATGTAATTAAAAACGAATTATAGCCTTTTAGGCATGAAGCAATCAAGAAAAATTCAGAATGCAGTTTGCGGAAATAAAAACAAATGCCATTTTTGGGAATTATCTCATAATAAATGTAACAGGACAGGTGTATATAAGTGCGTTTTTATGCAAAATAGAAAACGTTTTCTAGAAACCAGGACTCTTATGAAAAAACTTATTTTAAATTGGAGCCATACATAGATATAGATTTTGTATGCACATAATTTGTTCTTGTATACAAAGAAGAACCGACAGGCTATTCTCTGATTTACACAGAGCCCCGTGTACTATAACACACCATAAATAGGCTAAGCAAATCAATGCAGAATTCATTAAGTATATTTTGAATTGCTTACCCAAATGAAAACATCTAGGACAAGAACTAATGAGAAAATCAGGTGCAACCTTATTCGATTACATTTAGAAATCGCTAGTGTTGCAATTCCCTTTTCATTCCAATTATATTCCCTTACACTACGTTATTCTGCTCCTAAGTAATAGTATGATTACATTACTTCCTATTTTGGCTATGATGTATTATAGCACAAGAATTTTAATCCTTGTATATTTATGTGACAGAATATTAGGCGCAAGTACCTGTAGAAATAAATGGCAGACAGACAGAAGACAAAGACGTAATGCAAATGCATCATGTTCGATGTTGCGTTTGTTTGCGTGTTAAAATTCTATGCATTAGTTTTAATGAATTAAAAGGTTGAGCCAGTCAAGAAGAACAATTGCTCTCCGTGTTATGTTTGTCTGTCCTCCTGTCACATTATAATAAAAGGATTGCGTTTGTTCATTCATTCATTTGCATTAAACATCTATTTGCACTAACTAAGTAGCTATTTAAAGCTTGTAGGCACAATCATAACATAACTGATACAAATTTTTGATTATGAATTTAATATAGGCTTGGCACTATTGTGACTTCACTGATGGTCACTCGACCTTTCTCTGTCCCAATGGCACACTATTCTCTCAAGTTCTTCTCACTTGTGACTGGTGGTTTAATGTCGACTGTAAGCAAGCTCAACAGCTCTATGTTCTCAATGAGCGACTTTATCGCTACATCAAGCCTCCGAAGCCGTCCTTCCCTGAAGATTACTCTGGACCACAAGTCGATCGATGGCTAATTGAACAACTCCAACTGGGCACTTACCCCAAGATGAAGAAAAAGGCGAAGGACAAACTCACTCAGCCTTCTAATAATTAATTTAACGATTATTGCAATGTCATTTGTCTGTCGATATAGAATTTGTGATTTTTAATGTTCCATTTACATAATTTTAATGTTTTCATAGTGTCTTTGAGTTAGTAATTACATAATAATAATAGTTTACATAGTCATATGTAAAACAATGTAAGTCTCCTTACATTAATAGAAATTGTAAACAGTTTTCTTTCTTTAGTTTCAGAATT
>JABASH010000472.1:0-39798 GCA_019776445.1 Tomocerus maximus
CAAGTGTGATGATGTGGACTGATGTGTCGTGTCATTGTAATTCATATCACGGAGATTTACAGATTAGCCTCTAGTAGTTCACTCAGTTGAGCTGAGCAGAATTATCTGTATGTAAAATTTAGTTGTACTAGAACTCACACGGACGATAATACGTGCTAAGGGAATGTCGTGTTTTGCGTCTGTCCGTCCTCATGTAATAAATGATAGAGTGGAGGTGGGTAGAGTTATTATGAGAAGTAGTAGGTAATAATAATAAAATCATTCATCATTCAATGACGGAGATCCCATCACGTGGTCTTTCGGCCAGCTTTGCCACATAAATAACCTGACCGTTGCCATTGCATAATATATTATTTAATAGCTATTTATCGATGATCCGATATAAACATCTTGCTTTTGAAAGCACTGAACTTTTAAGACTTGTTTTCTCATCGCTTTAATATGTAAGTAGTAGTAGTTACCCTTTGGATAGTAGCTTAGCACCCATCCCATATTAACATTGACGGGTGTATAACTTTTTTGTGTATAGCTCCTTGCAGATAAGTTATATAGGAATATTGCAGGATAAAGCTAAGTTGAGTGACGGTGACGGTCAATCATCTCTGTAGTTGCCACTCTGGCACGTTCTCCTCTTCACTGTTCTTGATGAAGTGCGAAAATGACAAATTGATAGTCGATTCTTTCCGGTATCGTGTCTAAAGTGACACGGATTGACGTGGAAATGATGCTTGGAACACAAGATACATACGATATTAGGTAACATGTTGACCCAAACTTGACATTGACTTGAATGGTTGAATCCTTTTACACACTCCCAGCATCTATACGGACATCTGACATCTACGATGCATGCGTATACTTAAACTAGCACATATTTTATACTTCCTAAAAGAAGTAAATATCGTATTATTATTGAGGATATTACTATACTATAGAGCTTCCTCAACTCCCACAACACTTTCCTTCCAAATGCAATCTCATCATGTCTCACACTATTTTGATCTATTACATGTACTTATATCCTATACCCACGATGTGTATCTGTTACATATATTATACTTATATTACAATACACGATAGGAAGAAAGTAAAGCTTTTTACGTGCCTATCACTATCAGCACTGCACTGTCAGTTTAGACATCAGTTTAGTTTAGAGTTTGTAGTAGAGAAAGCCAATAGCTAAAGTTTAGCTTTAGAAAATGCGTAGCTATAGACTGAAAGTCTGCATAGACTTGAGTAGACAGTATCTTTGTTATTATATCTGAGATCGGATCACATCACATTAGACTAAATGTATATCTGTTTTTCACCCTGCATAGCCATAAGTGAAAAAGGAAAGCAACAAGAACAAGACAAGCTAAACTAAATCTATCCACCATAGATTTCCGATGCAATGGCCTGGCCTGGAAACTGCTGAATGTAAGTTAGGAATAGAACAGACAGACTGGATTCCCTGTTACATCTTACATATTGATGGATGATTGGGAAATAAATCTTGAGAGCATTACTTTGTGTCGGATACATTTCTTTGCTCGAGTTCAAATGACTTGACGTAGACATAACTTGACATGACATGACTTGCCATGTCTTGTCTTCCCTTCGATGGACTTACTTATCTTTGCTACTCCACTATTTATATTGTTCACAACAGAATATTACATACACACCCGTACCACTTATACTTTTCAATTTATGGTGAAGTTCTTAGTGTTCACTTAGTACAGTCAAGACTGAATTCTGAAGCTAAGTCTTCTTTTCGGCAATCATTATTAGCATCAACAGTGGATACCAAAGAGTTTAAGATTTCTAGGCCAAGATCAAAATCGACCTAGCCACATCATTTACAATAATCTAGTTTGGGCTTTACAATATTTAGTGCTCAGGCATTTCCTTTTGTCTGATTTAAGTCTTAACCCAACGCACATCTTATCGGAATTTGTTGACTTGACTTGGACATATTGACATTGCATTGCATTATGTACATTACATACACACACTACTGGCTTTGTGCAAAGTCTGCGTAGATATTGACTGGGAGAGTGGCTGAAGCTAAAGTATTGTATTATATTATGATAGAGGGAAGGGAAGTGGTCGGTCGATACGAACCAGACTTTTAGAGCTGACTTGCTTTGCTGGATGTAGAAGCGTGCTCTCAAAGCAAACCTGATTTTGACAGACGACTTTTTGCCTCCTGAAGACTTTTCTGTACTTTACTCTCCTCACTCACGTCAATTCATTCTGCATCCCTATCTCTACTGAAATGTCCTAAGCATAGCATAAATATCCTATAGGATCCTATATGACAACCAGATATCCCACATAAAACAGTGCACACTCACTAGCTACACAAACACTGCAAACTACATGCATAGCCTAATGCTATTACAATACTCTATTGCTTTAGAGATGGAGACGAGACTGGAGATACTATAAACCAAGCCACGGAACGGAGATTCAATTCAAAATGCAATATTCCTACAGACACTAAACTTCTCGGTACACTTACTATATCCAGTATATGCAGTTACAATTTATATATAAAAGCCTAGTTTAACTATACATTGCATATAAGGTTCTTATAGTAGGAGTAAATAAATATATAGAGTATAATATAAGTAATATACAATGTACAAGGCGGACTGTTTTGCTCTGGAGTTTCCATGTCGAGGAGGAAAACTCACATTGCATCACATCACATCAACCTTTACGTTACCTAGATTTACTTTGTCAGAAAATAACGACAATGACGATAAGCAGAGCAGAGGAAGGGAGAAGGTAGTGCGATGCAGCGTTCATTCACTACAGATGATTCTATAGCTAGTGGTATGACATGGCAAACGTTTAGGTATTCTCATCCAGGCGGATGCGGCTTCTCTGAGCTTTTTCGCAAAAATTCATAATCTGGACTGCCTTTGACTTTCCTTAGGTTTTTCAGAGTTTGCTTTGGCTCTGTACTTTACTGCTCTTCAGTCTAAGCACATTGACATGACATAGCATAACATAACACAACATAAAATTCCACAGACTTTTAAAAACACATGTGCCCCTTTGAAATAGGAGTTTTGGCCTGGATGGAGTGTGCATATTTTATAACGCTTTTGCACTTACGCTATATGCGCTTTTCTTGCGTGTCTCAGCTAGAAACTTTTCTCAGCAGCTACTACTTATGTACTGTATTTACGTATAGGTAAAAGTAATGTAGATGCTATACATGTAGTAGCTTAGAGTGAATTGAGCATTATGTATGATGTGGTTAGTTTTTAGCAGGGAGGATGGTAGCATGAATAAAATTTAAGTCTACTGGCAATATAATATAAGTAAGTGAAGCGGGTAGAGAAGAGCAAGTCTCGCTCTCTCTTCCCGCATCGGGTTTGGATAAAATTTGAAATTCGGTCTGAGACTTCCCAAAGCAAGATAGAAAATGAAGTGGGCAGGTAGGTATCTGTAGGATCGCTCTAATAGAATCAAATGGAATACCTACGTTTAAGTGGAAGGTATCCAAAAGGAAAAGAAAGCGCTAACTGGAGGAGGCTACATACGGAGATGTTATGTTACGGATTTAGAGAGAAGGAAGAATCTCCGATATAATGCAATGCAGGCTCCTTCCTTTCTCTCCGTTAGTTTACCACTTGAGCATTTCGGCTCGAATTCTATCAGCACATCTGACACCTCATTAATTTGAGCTGACATTTTGAAAGCTTCTTGTGGCAATTCTGGATCTCTCCTGAGATGCATCTACTTAAAAGCTTTGAACCTATGAACGTAATATTATTATGACCTGGCTTGGTTTGGTTTCCTTTGGCTGAGACTCAGACAAGGCTCACACTCCTCGGGTATTGTGTGCACTATTCACAATGTGATGGGACTCTCTCCAAAGCCAACTTTGTGTACATAAAGCAACATGCTGCTACCATTATCATTACATTAACATTGCTTTTCCTCCTCTGCTATGTGTGTGAGGGAATACGGGGACCAAATGAAGAAATCCTAGATCTAAGTATGTAGGTATGTGAGTGAGTGACTCGAGACCTACTACATTCAGCCAACTCAAACTAAAGGCAACAGTCAAAAACTCTACTATTCTATTTTCTATTATATTCCTTCATTTCCTTGTTAGTTTACATTTAGTCTAAGTGTTCCTGCCATCCCAGTTTTGTTGTATTAGTGCGATAGTTTGTATTACTCTCTATGAATGTGCCTACTGCAGATTACTTACAGATTCACTCACTCACTCACCTAACTCTACAGACCAGGAAAAGGCATTCTCATAAAATAAACCTTATTCTTGGTGCTATTCAGCCATTCGCAGGGAGAAATAAAATTATTATTTTTATTCAAGCAGAACGGAGCCAGAGCACGATCGACAAGGCTGCTCAGCCTAGGATATTCTATACTGTTATTTACAGAGGAAGCTATAGTTAGATGTAATGTATACGGGAACAAGGCAAGGTAGGATTTCTATTATAATAATCCGGCCCAACTAACTGCAGAGAATGGAGAAATGAGGAAAACCCTGTAGGACACTACTACTTAAACCCGAGCATAGTAACATGTACAGCACAGAAACGTTAGTTTGCTTAGACATTATTTTGGTTCTCTACTTCAAATATTCAAACTCTAGTCAATAGTCAATGTCAATAGCCCGAATCCTAAATGCTCACTTTTATATTCCTGACATGGCTCTACTTCTGTCTGTCCCGCACACAGTTGGCCTTTCAAGGCATATCACCTATTATAAAAGACCCTTCCTCATTTCACTCACATCACACAGCTTACAACAACTTCGACAAACTATTACCAACTATCAAGTCAACTACAATCAACGCTCACGCTCTGTATGAAATGAATAAGGAAAACATGAAGAAGCTTAAATATTTCGGTTCAACTCCTTTATACTATTAACGCTACTAAGCTCCCTTTCTTATCCACTATCCGGCTCACACACAACTCTGTCACCATATTGGGAACTACATATTACCTCTGACCTATCCATCCCAATTCTGCACAGTTCTAAATAAGAATAAGAAGGAGTACACAATATTTAGAGTTTGAAATGAGTTGGGAATTCGGTGTAACAACTACTAAAGGAAGGAAGTAACTTCTTGGCAGGTAAGTGATATTTAGTTATGTCATGGCATTACAGTATAATAATAATCCTTATATATAAAATCGAAAAAGATTTGTTTGAATGTTTATTTATTTGTTTGCGACCAAATTCGTATTTGTACGCAGGCGCTAGAAACTTATACGTGTAGTCCACTTCTACCTCCACCTACCACCATATGCCACATTAGTACGCAAACGCTGTAGATTTACATTTTCAAAACCTCTCTAGCACATTGCAGTGCTAGGTTTACAGCTAGTAATGTCGTAATAATTAAGATGTATGAATCCAGAGTTAACTGTTAGAAATACTTTTATGCTTTTACCCAAATGCTTACAAAATAGTAATTGTTAAAACTTTTAATTTTATGATAATGAATGCATTTGCTTATCAGCTATTGGTGAAGATATGCTATGGAGCTAAATATATTATTTCGTTCCCAGCTCTGCTATTCATGTATGTAAGAGAAGGTATAAAACTATTATTCTTTAAGAGTGGTAGAGGTACCTATAATGTAAAGTAGGCAAGGGCAAGAGTAAAGCAGACTAATGTAGCTGGAAGAAAATATTTAACGAAATGCTCTTGCCATGGGAAGGTATACGAAGCATAAAGCAGTAGCGTCTTTCTTTTCAAAATTATATTATTATTGTCGATTTTATGGTAGAGTTCAGTTGAACTTTAGTCAGACAATATAACTAAGGTAAAAGCTAACGATAAGCCATATAGTTAAAAGAGAACCACCCCATCGCTCATATTCTGGATCCCTGAACACTGTTGAGAGTCACCAATAACGAAAGCAGCCCAAAAGCAGGATTCTGAGAAAAATGCAAAAGGCTAACCTATTGAACGACGGTACCTGCCTGGTGTACATGGGATAGCTAGTGATATAGTAAATAGGAGGAAGCCATAGTCACACAGAATACAATTGAGGGAGAATAATATTAGAGATATTGTAAAGTTGTGTAAAGGAAAATGAAGTAAAGGCTGGCAAGGAAAAGACTGAACTCGTCCTCGTCTCCTCCTCGTCATCTAATGAATGTATAAAATGTAAAAGAGCGACTCGAGTAAGACGGGCACACAATGCATTTCTTTTGAGGATGATATGACTGACTGACTACGAAGTAGATATTATGAGTCGTATTTATTTATGATGGAAACTTATACATTATTTACCAGGATTTTTTATGAAAACACCTCGAAGATGGAAGTGAACGCGAGGCAGAGAAAAATCATAGCTAAGCTGATAGACTTGTTGTAGTTCTAATAGTTTTGCGCGTATCTTGTTTTCACGACAAGACAAGTCATAAGACGAGGGATTCTCGCCGAGCCAAACCAAAGGCGAGTCAAGTCCAAGACATGTCATGACGATCAAGATGTGAAGTGAAGTCTATGGGATGGATGAAGAATATAATAGTTCACCGCACCGCTAGCTCTCCTCATCTAAACTCATATTATTATCACATATCCAGTCCAATTCATCTAATGGTAAGTATAAGTAGTAGTCGTCCAGCTAGTCCACTCATACTCCAGCCCGACTCACTTTCCTGCACAAGAACTTCTTTACCAAATAATAATACAATCTCCTAACTATATACTTACTATACACAGGAAAACGCTAAATATCTACTACAGCCTATGCCTTAATGCTCTTTACTACCCAAGAAGACTGAATGAGCTCAACTGAACCTGTTTGTGCAAAAATATTATTATGATAATATTAGAGTGAAGATGGGAGGGAGGATCCCATTTCTGCCGTAATAAAAGAGTACGAGTTCTATGCGGAATACAAGGCGAAAAGGCTTATTATATACATTATATCCTGATAAAATATACTAGAGTAGTCTAAGGTCAACTTACATTCCCATTTGGATGCGTACACACAGTGGGTAAGTATCTCTAACTCTAGCTGCACACATCTGAAAACATATTTAAGCACACATACCTAAGTGAGAGAAATGAGATTTTTTTCACAACTTTATTTGCTATTTTCCGCAGAGAGTATCAAAGGATTCTACAGACACAGGATACGCTAACATCACAATAATGTACAAGTAGTCATTATTATAATAACTTTTCAAATATCATACTTACCCACATCAACATTGTTATAATCTACTTAACTACGTACACACAGATTTATAGATACAAATGAAACGGCCATTGACAAGTGCTCCAACCTTTAATGACGGTGTAAAGAGATAGCAATTAGTCTCCAATATATTATTACTGCTTTCTCTAACACTCAATTTTTAAACTCAATTATATATTTTTTCCGTTACTATAATTATCAGATATCATGTTGTCCACGGCTTGACTGATATTAAAATAAAATAAAAACATATGCGTAGTATAAGTCATAATTGTCAGTAATAATGGCTATAGACATGTAGTATTGTAATAGTATGTTTACAAGTGTACGGAGGGATTAAATAGAAACGGATATGTCAGGAATATTACAGCATAAACATAATCATTTAAAGCAGAGTGCTTACATGCTTAGTCCTCTTGCTCACATCACATTTTTAGTATGATTGCTAGGATTTCATTTACATGTACAATAGCCGTCAAGACAAGTCGTAGATAGGCAGTAAAAACCGCACTAGAAAAGTTACGATATGAGCCAGCAATGTCATATTTTCCCTTTTATCGCATTATTGTCCGAGGATATGGACCAGTCGAGTCCTGTCTGCCAGTTAGACAGACTCAATCCTCCCTGCATACGATATTGCTTATAGTGCTCACATATGCTAATGCATTATCCCAGCCAATTTCATTGCAGAACGACTGAACCTCAGATAGGCGCAGACACACAGTGCAGCATGCATGTACTACGTAGATTTGTATAATGCAGCCAGAAGAGAATCAAGTCTATTCATTCTGTCATTATTCTGTAATACCATCCTGGCCAGGTCAGTCTGTTTATTGTAATGCAAGGAAAGTTGACATATCTTTTGAATAGCACCAGCAAGTAAAGTAGTAACATCGCTAACATAATAACGCGCCTTGTGCTCCGCATAGTAATGGAATCAAATGACCGTGTCAAGAACTACATACTCAACTCACATCCACTTCATGTTTACTGTTTAAAGGACAGGATTTACTTATTTATGTTGGACAGCCAAGAACAGGCTAGCTCAATGGTACAAGACAAAATCACAAAAAAATAAAAATTGCATTTTCTCTACAATTAAATAGTTTCAAGTTGAGTTTCAAATTATAATCACACGCTAATTTAGTTTTGAAAATTTACATTAGGTCTTCGTCTTCTTTGCTCTGTTGTCCGTTTTCTTGTAGAAGTAATAGGCATTCTTCAAAATCACGTAATTGAAGTGGTAAATCAATAGAGTTTGTGATTTGTCTGCACTTATTGGCAATTGTATGTAGTCAATTGATAAATAAGTGCATTAGCTGTTACCTTTGAAATATGAGTTTTGATTGTGTTGGAGCGTTTTGTATTGAGTGAGTAAATAGGTTGCAAACACTAAATGAAGGGAAGGCGAAGGATGGGTAAGCATGGCATAAACTGAAATAATGAATAAAGCCGGCTCATTAGCTTAACATGTAGAGACATATTATTATTATTACAATGACCAGAGTACAGACAGTCAGACAAGAAGAATGGAATGAAAAGCCGTTTAGGTAAGTTACGTTACTTAATAGCGAGTTGACTTTTTCAGTTCTTTGACGAGAGTTGCTTCGCCTATAGGCAAAAGGCTTCAGACAACTAAGTCTAAGCTGGTACATAGGTATATAAGTAAATCTAGTATCTAGCACAGGATTATATTTATAAAAGTCTCGCTAAGAAAACACTGTGGAGATTTTAATGTGATGCAAGTGTAAATAGTAAAATGCTAATGTTATAAAAGAGATAGTTGACACGATAGAGAGAATTCCAGGGAAGTGAGCAAAAGTTAAGAGTTAGAGAGAGATGCTGTTGCTACTCAAGTATGTCTGGTTTTGTCTGATACAAAGTTGTGTTTGGAGTGGAGGGATGCCGAGGTATGTAGTCGAGTCTGGTCAGCTCATTTTCTCATTTCATCTCTGTTGGTAATGATCATTATGTTCATTGGGCCGTTTGGTTGTGTCCACTCGAGATTCCAGTCGCTCGTTTCATTTTCATTGTATTGTATCATTGAAAGCATTATGTTGGGTATTAAACTGAAGTCAAATCAACTTTAGTTACTCTCTTTGGCAGTCTTAACTATTATATTAGTGAGGAATCTGTTAGTTAACTGGAAGGAGGCACGACAAGGGGAACTCTATCTTCTCTGTGTGATGATAGTGAATGCAAACCTGCCTAGGTATGTATAATTGTACAAGCATAAAGATACTAGATAGGTACCTACGTACATTTTGCTATTCTGGAGATAACCTATACCTATAGTGGGATATAGCTCGAAGAAAGAAAAAGACAATTGTTGTTATTATTATTGTTATAGGCAAAAGAGGCTAGGCAAGAAGACATAACATAGGTAACTTAACAACATTAGAGTCTTAGTCAAGTAATAAGAAGTTGAAAAATTAGCCTAGTTCTCTTATCGAAAAACAAGGGACAGAATGGCATTAACACGAACCATCAGCCATCCTATGCTGTTGAGCATCGAAAACGAAGTTGAAGTACATTACAAGTTGGCAGTTTTATTGCCCCTGTTTCAGACCTAATTTATGCCATCATTGAAAAGGAGGCAGAGGCAACATCCATTGTTGTCACGTAAAAACACTCACCTGACTTGACGTGCTCTTCTTCTCTATATTATCCTCCGAGGCTACTTAACTTACCATACGAACCACTTCTCTGTCTCCTACTCAAACTACCATCACTTATACGCATTCATACCCGGACCCATCTTATACTAATCTCTACTCACCTCTCTTGTCTTTGCTCTCGCTATAATCTTACTTTCAACTTTACACCTCAACTTCTCTGATTAAACTCAATCTAACCTTATTATGTGAGGTATTTATTCTATAGATATCTATAAGGTGCATTATCATCGTTTACACAGACGTTTGACTCTAGAAGTACACAGGATGAAATACAACAAGGCAATCACATCACAAATTGTCCGGAACAATCATTGCAACATGGCTTAGCTTCATCTCCTTGTTAATGCTAACTATTGTCACTCTAGTCCGTTTGCTTTTGTTGTTGTGCCTCGTATGTTGGTATGGTGGTTTCCATGTTCCCTTGTTGTTGTAGTTGTATTTTAATGTCCTAGACAGATTCCTTAGCTCTCCGGGGAAAATGCATCATCCAAACTGTGATCCTCATTAGTTACAATCATCCCAATATTAATTGCCCTTCGGAAACTTGTTTAGTATCACCTCTCGGTCGTTTCTTTATCTTAACTATTCTTAACTTTCTGAACAGCTTCACAAAAACTACACCTTTACTATAGATCACTAATGTATATGTATATAGCGAAATAAACTCAATTATACTAGAACCAGACCATGGGGATGAAACAAGTATCTGTGTATTATTATAACGAATGTAGCTAGTGCAGTACCTATCAGAAAAATCCTGGTGTAAGATGTAAGTTTAATAGTTAGCTTTGCTTTAAGCTATTACTTTTATTGTTATACCCCATCAATACAATAAAATGCCATACCAAAAGACATTCAGCATTACAGTATTTTCCATTATTACCCTCATTTGCATTGATCCACTATCACCAGCACTATCACACTATCACTGATCCTATCTGACTAATCGAAATGAACTTGATCGTCCAGCTGCGTGTGCATTATAATACTTGCTTTCAACTACGGAGACACAGACTTGTATAGTCACCAGAAACCTCGTCTCATTACTTATGTTCTTCTAAGTCGATTTGACTTGTTCTTTCATTTTATTTTACTTATTACCTAACTTGGAATGGGAATTCGAATGTAAATGCACAGAAACAACACGACAGACGCGCAATGGAGATTATCTATAAAAGTAAACATACAAGGGAATTAAATAAATACTTAACGATAACGATAAGTCATTCTTCCTAATTGCCAGTCTTGCATATTTCTCTCCCTTATCAAATCAATGTCATCTTCATTATATTTACTGTTACGTGGATACTTTGTAATATATTACCAACGAACACAGATGCTGAATGGGAGAGGGCTAACTTGATTTGCAAGGTGCAGTAGGTGTAATGTAAGTTTTATGCACACCTTAATGCTAGTAATTGTAATTAAAGGCAATTAGTACAGTAATTGCAAGTAAATAAACCTAGTCATGCCTTCCCAATACTATATATCTATTAGTAAATAATATTTACATTACATACTATTCATCTTAGATACAGGACACATAAACTCATCAGTACATAGGATATGCATTTCCTTGATGATTTGATTAATATCTGTACTATAGGTACACTATTATAGTAAGTATATACAGTGTACAGTTAAATAATTGTGTATAGAATGAGCAAATATGTAAGTACAATGGCAATGAATCATCTAACACTTTTGTTTCGTTCCAGAGACAAATTACGCTAACTGTCAGCAATCAACATTGATTTGTGTAGACTATTTGTTAAGTCTTCCCAATCTGTACTAATAAGTCAACAAAGTGAAAAAAAGGTAATAAATAAATCAGAAAATGTGGGTTCTTCTCCTGACCTATTAGCAAATATTATCACATTACCCTGCGAATGATATAGGAAATATATTTCACTGCAAAAACACAGCGGTTTCCTAAGTGGCATTCTGACATTGGCACAGAATGGTATGTGGATTGGGATGAAATACGTAGGTATGTATAAGTGGCGGTGCTGTGTTATGACTCCAACATAAAATATGATCTCGAGGGAAAGATGAAGATAGAGATTACAGATTTACAGATACTTAAACTTACGCGTACAATGGAATAGCTAATGGCCAAATGGATTCTGCATAAGCAAGAACTTAGATCAAAGTACCTGATCTAACATTACTAAGTGTACAATTCTAATAACAAGGTCGATCGACTTAACATAATTATACAAATGCTAGTATACACCTCAATATTTTTATACAGCTCTATCTACTAATTAAAATGTGAACAAGTATGTAGGGAAATGAAGAAGAAATCAAAAAATTAGTAAATCTCACAGAATGAGAAAATGCTGTGAATTTACATAAAGCTGCTGACTTGGCAGAATGTTGTACATGCAGTTGTGTGTGTTTGAGTCGGTTGAGTTGCGGGGAGAGAATGAGACTTGGTGAGACAGAGAATCGGAAGAAGTTGGCGAGAAATGGAAAAGGACAAGGGGGGTGCCATCTGGATTTCTGGAGGTGAATGCATAGGCCGTGTGTTCGGAGAGCATAGGAAGGCGTCCATGGTATAGTAAACGTTGTAGTGAATGGTGGGCAATGGAAGTCTTTGGATTGGAGGTTGTCAGGAGTGAAGCTAAAGGCCCGTCCTACGTCCCGCCTCTGCTCAGGTGTACGTGCATGATATATGATGACATCAGGCCTCCCACATGTGAGTAAAAAATTAAACACCTGCTGCACAACACTGCAATGCACTGTACTACTGATTCTGATTCCTCAATCTTCTCTCAGCCCTAACTCCAGACTCTGGTACAACAGAAAATAAGATAATGTATCTATCCGAAGACTTTTTTTGACTCACTCACATTCACATCACAGAATTCAAGACTGGAGATCACAAGGAAAACCAAAGGATGCAAAACTATTTCTATCCTTAAAACAACCCTCTTTCATTTTTCTCTTGTCTTCGCTAAACAATATGCACGTACATACATACAATTAATACCTATGCAATATTATGTATTAAAGTACATACATAGGTACTTGGGCTGTAACTTGGAAACATTATAAAAATATTATTATTAGCTACAGCGATGTATACATACGTACGTGGGTAAGTATACTATCTATATGCAATCTATAAGTACAGAACAAGGAATAATCTTTACCTTACACTGAATACAATAAAGAATGCTGAATTTACTCACTTCTGTCCTGCCTGACTGACATTACTACTAATATACATGTGTGTGTGTGTGAACCGAAGCTTATGACTTTAGCTACTCCTCCTAACATGCATTAGCTAACATTAACAATGAGATATATTGCAACTACAAATAGGTAATCTAATGCACAGCCTGGCTATTTAGTACTTAGTACCTGACACAAAGACTCTAGTAATACCTACGCATTATTACGTTTAGCTCACTGAAAATTAGCTATAAGATAGGAGCTTAGAAAAATACATTCACACAGACTAAAGTCACTTAAACTTGATTTTTTCTATTCTCTGTCATCATATGCTCCTACCTGTGCATTATTGTCAATGCTAGAGCCTTCCTCCTCTTCCTCATCTAATCAACTGTCAACCAACCACTAAACTCCACAATATGTCTTATGATGTCCTTATGTCACCTCATCTTTTTGTTCAATCCTACCGCTGCAATCCTCTAATCCTGTCTCATACTACCTTTTAGCATCCCCTTGCTCCCCTGCTTAGATCTTGCTCTACTCCTGCTCCATTCTTTACATACCTACAGCACTTGACTACATCTAGACTCCACATAGCTAGCAAACTTGTGCTTTTATAAAACAACCAACCTCCACATGTAATGCACCACCTTTAATTCTTTCAAGCGAGTTGATTTCATTTATTACAAATTGCCTAGCCATCAAGCTGGGCGGCTATCTCTTTCACCACTCCATCACAATTCCGACTAACCATGCCTTGATTTTGATTATATTGCACATATATAAATACATACAGACACAGAGATGAGAAGCCGCTCTATGCTACTTATATAGCATATAAGACTTAACTTGTACTTCAGATACATTCTACATGGATTACTGGGGTAATCCGATTATCTCTTGGCTATCCCTTACTTTATTTAGCATTTAACCATTTAACTTTCCTATATGAAATCAGTTGAATTGAAATGATCTCACTCTACCCTCCTACGGTCTCGACATTTCTCGATATTAAATCTAAATCTTTCCTATTCAATTTCATGTGGTTTCATTTCAGCCATCCCCATTGTGTAGGTAAATAACAACTGAATTCGCTTTACTATTTAAATAAGTTATGAGCAGCCTAATGCTTTTAGAGTTGATTACTACTTACTATACTCATTTTTTCCTTATCAAATTATTTACGTGACTTACGCGTATATACATTACACGTTCGCTACATACTTATTGTAGATATACTACATGTTTCAATGCACCTACCTATCGTAAACTACATAACCAGGATTATTTATGAATATATAGACATAAATAATATCCTATAAATATTATTGTATTTCATAATTGCCCGTTTCTATATTACTACTAGTACAATCTACATGATTATGTTCATGTACAGCATCAACAGAAAAGTTACACTGTTGAGTGCATTCTACTACTTTCATGATTGTGAAAGTATTCATAACATATTTGTACGTACCTCTCGTTGTAATCATAGTTATCCTAACAAATGCAATTTTTTTCGCCCCACGATCTCGTAATCGTCTCTTTCCTGTCTTCCCTTCAATTCAACTTTCGTGAACTTGTATCTACCCCACTATATTTAGTCCATTATATTCAATTGATGTTGTAACTTTATAAGTCACTGAAAAAATTACTGTGAGGTAGCAGCAAGCAATAGTAAAAATGTAATGGGATGAGAATGGACGTCCTGCTTTGATTATTTCAACAACAAAACACTACTGTGAAGTCTAGCTGAGTGAGTAAGCTGATAGGGAAAGCCGATTTAGTGCATTCGCCATGGTGTGCTCAAATTGATAATGGGATGGGCAGAGCTTGCATACTTACATTACCTCAGTTAGTGTACCTGTCTGTGCTTTGCTGTACTCACAGGACTTGTCATGGATCAACAGATTTACTTATTACTTTAACTAATAGAATACATAACTCCTAGCTACATGAAGTTTTCACTAAAAATACCGTCAATACCAAAATAACATATTATACCATACTACTTACTTACCACATACTTAAGAAAAAATGTACCTAATGGCCGTTTCAGAACTTTCATGATATGCTATGGCTACATTCAGCACTGGATTTCAAATCTTAACTATCGTTACAATGTTGATACTCTCAGGTCTATCGTCGTTTTAGTATATATTTTGAATGTATACAGTAGTTTGTGAACCAATGTTCATATCCATGTTTAACCACGGTTTATGGCTACCTGATTTTTGATGCGAGATTCAATTGAGATTAGAATTGTAACATCATATGTAAGAGCATATAGAAAGTAGATATGCTATTGGTATGTTACATGTGGTTCCATTTATTTCTCATACTTATGGGTCTGTAGTGATATTATGTGCTGTAACAGTTTCGTGCTTAGTGACTTGACTTTATTAGAACGCGGAGGTTAGAACTGAGTTGAAAAAGCAAAGGAGAGCAGAGCAACAATAGAAATGAATGAAGAAATCTTTCAAGTTTACTCGACTATCTTTATACAGATATTGTCTACTTATTAGTATTAAGGACAGACTGCTGACTGTGTAACTACAGTGTGGGAAGTATAGAATCACATAATGATGCGTGGCAGGGGAACCTGTCAATATCCCAAAGGAAGATCTTATTTTACATCCTGTCACTCCAAGCCACGCACGTACGCTACCGATATTTTGCTTGCCAATCAAATTACCTTCAGTGTATTCTACTGTATGCTGCTGCTGGGCCTGTCGATGTTCACTTCACTTCATTTGACTCTCTCATCCGTACTACAATAAGTCTTATGTGTTGCCCTTCTTTGCCCCGGCTTCATTTTACATGACGCTCTTGTCTTTTTAACTTTACTAACTTATCGTCAGACACACACCACATAATATACATACCAATACATCCGAACAGACACAGAATAATATTAATTCATCCTCCTATCTTCTTCAGTCTTACTCATTTCCAGTAAATACCTGTATAAATAAATATGACATCTACAGAATTACATTATATGTACGATCTAGGACAATATTTGAATATTCATCATAAAGATAAACACAGCTGCCCACATATTGAATGGTCACTTATTAATTAAGGCATGTAATTTGATGCATATCTGATCCATAAAATTACTATTTTTATTGCCCAATATCCAAAACTAGAAGATTTGTCATCTATGTTTGTGTATAGACATTTAATTACGATATTGCATTTAAAACTTTATTGGTTTGCAATTGCAAAATTCAATCTTTCGCATTTCAAATATTTTATACGCAAAATTCGTATACAATGTGATCGTAGCAAAATATTTTGACAGGATACTTTCAGATTAGTGCGAATTGTGAAACATCTCAGAAAGTTATTCCTGAATTCTCTTGGAAAGAAAATAGCAAGCAAATAAATATTTTGTTTTCACCGAGAGATTCGTGGAAGAAAAGGAAAAAAACTTTTGTTGAAAGTCTGAAAATAACATTTCGTCGCAGATAGATATCTGTTAGGTATTCTAGCAGTCCGCCCTATTCAATTACTAGGAAGCGACTGACAAGACAAGTAGGGAACAGTGTGTTGTGACATGGAACAACAGATCTCTGGGCTATATTACAAAGGAAAACATTTTCTCGATGGAGAATACAGACACAATAACGTCATAGTATGCCTGAGGATCGTAATATGAAAAGGCATTAAAGACCCGGGTAAGTAGTATCTTGAGCTTTAATTCATTTTCTAAACACCGATATAAAAATATGTTGTTTGCCAGGATTTTTTGTCACTATAAATTACAAGACTTAATATTTGGGAGTAGATTTTTGGAATGTACAGTAAAAAGTTTCCCTCGTGTATATCTAGCAGAGACCTGTGTTGGTAGAAGTGTAGAAATGCACGGTAACATCCGGTGTAGTTCCGAGAAAAGCAATAAAGCACCCATTTATAGAGAGGAACCAATCTTCAGTGTCAGGAGTCACCTGGAACCGTTCGCATCATCCCTCCATGGAACGGCAATTAAAATGGGCTGTGCTTCTCACTATGTCCTCTGTGTCCTGGCTCGTTCATGTGAGTTGACTATAATAATAGTGGATAAAACCCATTTTCCAGCTCAAACACAACTGGAAAATTGACTATATGTAGCAAACTGCACTATTAAAAGATCCACAGTATAATTTTCTTGCACACTATTCTTCTCCCTCCTTAGTCTTCGGTTCGGACCTGGAAAACTGAATGGATGCTCCAGTCAATTGAATTTTCTTCAATATCTGTCACGAAGTGTTGTGCTCCCGCTCCAACTTTATTATCGACACATTTTCTCAGAGAACAAAGGATGGAGAAAATCATTTATTAGAAAGCTGTACTTTATGGAGGGAGAACTTGAATTTTTCTAAGTGTTAACTGCATGCTTTAAATTGGAATTTAACTCTTGAATTATTTGTACGGCAAGATCAGAGGGGAGAAAAGAAAAACAAAGGTTTGCCAGACAAATGCCTTTAGCTCTACAGGAATTCGAATTTTGAATAATGACTACAGCGAAGCAAGCCATGCCATTTTAACTACATTCATAAGAAAGAAAACAACAATTTACATAGTTAGTAGACGATAGTGAAGAAGTTGCGTCTGATGTGCTCATTGTAGTAAGTAGGAGCTCGAGGGCCCAATTTGTAGTAAATTCAATATGTATTATGTATCAGACAATGAGAAGATTTAATGCGGAATCTGGAATCTTTTCCTTATTTAGGATGATAAAATCTAATAAGATGGAATGAAGCTTCAAAGCATACATACTGATACTCTCTGCACATCCAGCATCCACATTCCATATACAAAGATACAATTATATCTACATAACCTTCTTTTAGTACAATGTTATAAAATACATTTAGCTATTGAAAGAGCAAGCATGCATTGCTCAACGACTGATTGTCTACTTTCTTACATAGCATTGAATTGCACATAGCAAAATATATAGAATGAATAGATATTAAACTTTAATTCGTATTGTTATCCACCCTATTCTTTGCTGTATTAATACTACCACTTGCTAGTTACTATATTTCGTACAAGTCAATGTAATATTGCATTGTGCTGCATTATGCTGGATGAAAAGTAAGTAGGGATAGGATAACAATAAGTCGACAGACTTGCAGATAATTTATAGGGATGTACACAGAGCAACGGCGGCATCCTTTTTGTCCGCCGATGTTTCATTTTCATCTTTGGCTTGGCCTTCCATTTAAGTATGCATCCATATAGTCAAATAAAACATGTATTTTATACTTCTAACTACCTAAGTACTGGTATGTAACTTCATATTAGGTACTCTGGAAATCACTGAGACTATAATGATACAAATACGGATTTCTTCCCCAACTATTTGTAACTACTCAAGATTTTCTTTTGTATTCTCCTATTGTACTTCATTTTCATCTTCCAATCTCATGGTTTCAGTCCTCACATACGCTACACACACGCAGTACAGACAAGTCAAGACATGACACAATCTTTATTGGATGCTATTTTCTATTGCTTTGCTGTTATCACATCACAGTCATATCAAATATTGCCTTTCTCAGTCCACTCAGCTATTCTTTTCTCGGGTCACTCGATTTTTCCATTCAAATCTACCGTAATTGTATCTCAATGCAGTGAATCCAGCAAAGTCCCAATAAATCCTAAAAAAATTGCGAAATGTGAAGTGAAGTGCGTGAGACGTATTTATTTGTATTTGCTATTATTGACAATCGAAATCCAATGAAAATAATCAATCCAAAGCATTTATTCCATTTATTACATTTTTACAGAAAATAAAATTCATTAAAATTTCAATATCAGATTCACGCATGGCTATGATCCTTTGGTAGTTGAAGTTTTCTATGGATAAAAATGGATGTTAGTATTTTAGTTTCTGATGATTGAAGCAAGTTAATCATGTTATGTCTGGCGTTACTTAGTTAGCTGTGAAATGTTTTAACGAAGTTGGAATAGGATTTTGCTGGTTGGGCATGGTTGTAGTGAGAAGAGTTTAAAACGGAGTTTAGTGGATGGATGATGGAAGTAAAGATGTGTTGTAATGAATGTAATGTTAGTTTGGTTGTTTCATGTCCAGGTTGTCCTGAGTGGCAATCGAAATGGAAGTACATTTGTTTTGTGAGTGAAGGAGCGATATGTAGCATAATGCCGATGAGATGAAATGCCATTTCATTTGCATAGAGAACTAAAGCGGCTTGTTAAGCTGACTGAGAAAAGAATAAAAGTCGTAGTGTTGTCTTGTACCTCGTTGTAGGTTGTAGTTACTTAGATACTTGTTGTGGCTAGAAGATAAGCTAGCCAAATCACACGAAGGTAAAGGCAGTCCAGTTAAATAAGTAGTAGTTGCTGGTATACTGAAGATGTAAATATATTTAATAGAAGAATATAATGCTCATTGTTGATTGTGTTGGTTAGTTTAGTCGCTATAGAATAGGCCGGAGCTCATTTTCATTTCATTTTGTAGCAATGGGATTGCATATTGCATATCTTTTACATGTCAAAGGTTAATTCTTCACTTGCGTTAATCTTTGAGTATGACAGGGCCATCCGCGCTTCTCTAAACTACAAATACACTCAAAGCTCCATTCTAGTAATCTTGCATTGTACACTACAGATTGCTTATATGCATTAGTTAACGAGAAAATACAGTGCCAACGAGACGACCACTTGTTTAGTTATTCTTTTCTCTGTTTTTTACGTTGGAATAAACTCTTTGGAATGATCACATTACATTTTTACATTTTATATAGCTTCGTTTACCTGTCCACTTATATGTTTATATGGTTATTATTAAGTACAAACAGAGGGACAGAAGAAGGGAATCTGTATATTATCCATTTACATGTAAACAGACATAGCTGGGCACATACCTAAGGCATTAGCATAGCTTTTAGCTTGACTTTTCTTTGCATCACTTACCTAACCTTACCTTTAGGACGAGTACCTTTTCCTCGGTTTAGAGTTATACTCATTGTCCGATTTTTTTGTTCGAGTCAAAACTCAAATACTAATACTGCCTATTGCATAGCACTGATGAACGACTCACAACACTCGGGATCTGTCTGACTAACTTGCTTGCTCGCAACTTGATGTAACTAACTATCAGAACAACATAACATAACTTCAGTAAGGAAGGATAAAAGAAACTCTTCTGATTGTGCCTTGACTTTACCTTGTTCCAAGTTCTGTCTACCTTCACACTTTTTACTCCGAACTTACCTTTCAGTTTTGACCATCGTACAAAACACATAAGTATTACATACACACTACATACATACATACATTATATGCATACATTATGTGTTCTGTGGTGATGCACCTGAATCCTAATGGAAATTCAAAATTATTTTTCATTTCAGCTCTCCGTGCGCCTGGAGCCCTATTTTTTACATTTTTCTTTCATCAACTCTACTGCACCGCTTAGGACTCAACTGAATTGAACTAAAACCTCAATCACTACAAAAGTCTATATACAATGTAGCTACATACAAAAGTTACATTTAGATGTATTTCTTGTGTTAACTCAAATTAAGGTTGCTTAATGCATTCTTGTGTACTAGTAGTGGTGCATAGTGGTGGAAATGCTAAACAGGGTGGTACAAGTGTGGGATTTCTCGGAGGATCATTTATTGTCAGCCTCCATTCGCAATGCCTTTAGAAAGAGATTTGTTGGGAAGATGAATACGGAGCAATGTATGTACATACAAATAAATACATTACAAATAGAATGTAAATTAGATGGATATTTTCAATGCAACATATTTAAGCACATTGTACTACATTTCTATAATGATGAAAGAGACTTTAAAAAATAAATCTCACTAAATAGAGTGAAGCATTTAAATTTGAATCGAAGGATCTACACAAAGGAAGGAAAAATAAAAGAATGGATGGATGGTCACAACAACGTAACGCAACGACAAGAACTGGAGCTTAGGATTGTATTGAATTGCATTGCTTTCCATTGGGAACACAATAAACCTCGAGACGCGGATGAATGACATGAAGGATTTGAATTCAATGGAAAAGAAACAATTCACAACAATACAGTGGCGAAAGTCTGTTGCGTATGTGAAGTCAAGATTGTTTTTGACTTTTCCATCGAATGCCTCCTTTTGTTTCTTGTGAGCTCTACTAAATTTATTCTCAGAGCCTTCTGCACACGTTACATAGCTATTTCTACTTCTAATCGAAAGAATGGAATGATAATGAGACTTACTTTTGCTTTGCCTTGTTTTGCTCTCGATTAACGTTTAAGTAAGCTGTTGGACTACGATTATTTTTTCCTATAGAATCTATGTCTCGATTTATATAGGCATAAGAATACATAGTTATTTATATAGTTTATATGATAAAGGTACTTACGTAAGGAGGTAGACACATACCTTAATTTAAAATAGCTATTGTTGCTAGAAAAATGTAATTGCTTACAATAAAGGACAGGTTGGATTGGTTTGGTTGGAAGTGGTGTGGTGTGGGCCGGTTTGAGGAATGAATTATTTAAATGTTACTCTATTAGAAAATAGGGAGTCTATACTATTCTGCGAACTGGGACTGCGATAATGATATTTTAAGCAAGGACTTCGACTACATATCATTACATATAAGATTTTGATATCTTTGTTGGTTCTGTTTAATGGGATCTCATTCCAGAACGCCCAGCAAGGCCTAAATATTTCAACAGCATTAACCTGAATAACTGTCGATGTCTGATGGGATAACATATCATGATAAATGTCTTGACACGATATCATTTTTGTTCTGCAGCCAGTAAATTCTTAATACAGACATTACCCATAATAGCAAAAATTTACTTAAGTGCTTTCCTCTCTCTGTACCCTGTGCATGTAGGTATGTCTATGTAATACAGAACATACTAATACTCTGCACGTTCTCCAGTGCTCGTGGGCTCATGAAAAGTATCAAAGGAGAAAAAACAGCAATAACATGAACATATACGTGGCTACATGCAAGCCGCTAATACACTCGTGAATATTTCACAGCCCAAAACGAGGCAATTGCACTCTACACGTAATTTATCTGTAATTGAGATTAGGATTGCGACAACATGAATGACAGAATGTCTGTCACAGTCAAAGACAGCCAAAAGAACAGCGTGTTAAAAAAATAATTCAAGTTCACAAGAAAAAAAACCATTTCAGACGATATGGTTTAATAATATCGCTCGTCCTCGACAAAACCCGCCTGTGTCGCGTATTTACATCATCTACTTTGCACACACCACTAATTCCACGTTGATATACCCAAATATTTTCTTATAAGGAAGTAAATGCTGGCATGGAGTTGTTCGTGTTCATAATATCAGATAGAATGATAGAATCACTCCTTCCTCAACGCACAGTTCAGTCGGCAATGCTTATACTATACAATTATATACAAGGTGTGAGTTTTGAGTGATGGAGGTGGCAGGCTAGTGACAGAGGAGGAGGAAAAGGATGGACACAAACTCTTTAGAAGCACACATTGACCATTGAGGACACAAATAAAATACATCTGCTATGGTGGCATCCCTGCATTTTATAACTAACTTAAACTCGTACTACACTTTGTACATGAACCATTTACCGTAGTTATACCATATGGACGCTTTTACAATGTAATTGCATCAGTCCTGACTTGGAACGTTGAAACTATCAAAAAATGTTTTCCAACTATACATAAACACTCTTGCACACAAACTACTTTTATAATCAGTAGCTACTAACAATATTATTTGGGTTTAGCTAACGCTTCTACAAATAGACATAGCTATAGTGGGTATATACGAAAAATGGATTTCCAAGTACATACACATATACACGAATTTCACTAGTCTTGTGCCAGTAGTGCTAGGTATAGTAAGTTGCACATGGATTCTAAGCATATTGTTAGTTTGTAGTAGTTTCTATTTTATAAAGCATATCGTTCCAAGTGAGATAATGGATTCTGCTAGTTATTTAAAGCTGCGTTTCTCCCGTACAGTTGTAGCTGACTTGATAATGTAACGTATGAAGGAGTAACTATAATGAGATTGTTGCGTGACAAGGAGTTTGCTCATAGTCAAATGCATCTCCCCATTGAACGTTCGAATACATATCCCCACTAAATGAACAGCATGGGAAGGCAAGTTTAAACTAACTAACAATAAGCATGGGCAAAAATTCCCTAGATAGACAAAGTTGCTTTACTGTTTAGATAATATGTGCATATACATATATTTAGTGGCTATCTCGAGATATAAGTATATTAGATAATGTAAGTTTTAAAATTGCGGTGTAAATGTAGTTTTGTAGCGATAGTTATAGTTTGCTCCTTCATCCTTTACTTAGAGCTATTATGAGAGTCGGAGCTTAGTGTAGCATGTCTTACGATTAGAGTTCGGTCATATTAGCAGAGGATGTGATGTGAGTAAGTGCGAGAAGAGGAGTTGAAGAAGGAGAGTTGAAAGCTGGTGATGTTGCCACCCGCCCGACAAGACAAGACACCGAGTGAATCTGCTGAGAAAACATTCGCCGGAAATGACGGCCGAGGAATAATGATGTGTCACTCACTCGGATAGACAGCCTAAGGTGCTAGCTCTTCTCTCTCATCCCATCACATTACTCTGCTCAGTTAACTCGTCCTCTCCTGACTTTAGTCTCTTACCTTACAAATTATAATATCCTCCACATCCAGCCTAATGCAAATAGTTCAGGTGTCTCAAGCTTGCTCTAATCTAGATAATTCGATTGCAATTATGATAAACCATGTATATTAATGGGCCTGCTACACTTTCTGGCAATGAATATAATTTACGGTGCCCGCTACCTATTTGCTCCTGTAATGAAATGACGCGTATTACTAAAGGTACGGACAAGAGGATGTAACATTGTGGCAGCAACATGAAACTCTGATTATAATAATAGTAAAGACTATTACTTACAATATGTCTAATGTATCCCTGAGTACACACATTACACACATAGATACATAAAACACAGATAAACGAATACCGGGTTACACACACCGTGTTTATCTATAACAATATAGAGCAGGTTTAAGTAATGTGCCTCTCTAGGAGAAAAGTGTATGTAGTAGTTCGTAATAGTCTGTAGTATAGACCTAATCCTCTCTTTTTACCATCCCTCTCTATCATTTATCGAGCTCCCCATTCAACACGTCCAACTCCAATCATCTTCTCTCTCCACGGCCCTTTACACTCTTCACAAACTCACTTACTCAGGAAATAGGTTAATATCAGTCTTCACCAAACAGCTTACCTTGCATTTACTTCCACTTCCATCACACCATTTATTACTACCTAGTCCACCCTACTACTACATACACACTTTTCATTCATATACCAACCATAGCAGAAACAGCCAACTCACTAAATTCCTATATACACATTTTACACACATCCTATTATCATCTTCACGTCATTTCACTCAAAAACACATCACACATCACCACTTGCGACCTGACAACAAAAATTGCTGACATGACATTATAACTATTGGAAAAATAGGAAGCAATTTTTTTCACACGAGTATCACCTTGTTGCAGCAGTCTACCTCATTTTCCTAATATTTCTAACCTCGTACTATTTACTAGCACGCACTCTTACTCTGCTCTCATAATTCTACCTCTATACCCAACCATATTATTATTATTTCATTTTCCTACCAATAAATTAAACCCTTGTGCTTCCAAGCCAAGAAGGCAATCAATTTCTTATGTGTTAAAGTAACCAGTAGGTATCAAATGGTTTGGAGAATCTTTAAGAATTATTACGTAGTAACTGTATTTATGAATACACAAAAATTCGATGGATCTTTTGCATAAAAATATGTTATTTTTTGTCTACAGATACTTATTAGGTATAAATGCCAATCGTTCACTATGCTAAAATATTCAGGTTTGGTCGGAATAAGTTTATTTGGTAATGGAACAAGAAAAGAAAGTTTTCTTCCATGCAGTCAACAAATAAATGTGGTGAAATGACATGTAAAGAAAGTTCAAAACTATCGAGTAAAAAGTGGCATTTATTTACATTCATATGAGTAAGTAGATAGTCTGTCTTGTATTGTCAATTTAGCCGAGTACGCCTACTTATGTATGTATGACAATGAGCTTTCCCAAATATTTAGGTGCTTCCCTTACCTCCACATTTCATTTGAAGAAGACAGATAGTAGACATAGAATCAGACAAGACCACTTGCGAATGTTGTGTCACATCATGCCAACCACGTGTCAATAAACTGTC
Organism: Tomocerus maximus; assembly: GCA_019776445.1. Taxonomy (NCBI): domain Eukaryota; kingdom Metazoa; phylum Arthropoda; class Collembola; order Entomobryomorpha; family Tomoceridae; genus Tomocerus; species Tomocerus maximus. The sequence goes on from JABASH010000472.1 coordinate 25,305, forward strand.
GTAGAAAAAAGTAGTTTTCCTCATCCATCATCAATTATGCATTTAGTCCTTTTAAAGTATCAATTTTTTAAGAGGAAGATTCAATAATCCAGATAGACTTGTTGATTGAGTGAAGTTAGATTCTTACATACATATTAAATAACAATCTAGAAATATGTTTACACTATGTGCATTTACACTGAATCCAATAATGTCGTAGTAAACAATCTTGGAAGTGTATTATTCTCATGAAAACGTAGAAAAAGATGGGTTGAAGCATTTAAAATAGGCAAAGGATGGTATTTTGAAATTGAAAATTGAGTATAATATATTAGGGCATGAGGAGGAGAGGCATGCCCAAAACATAAAGTGAATACCATAGAGTACCTATACATAGTTGAGCAGACAAGACACAGACTCAGGGAAGGAAGTATAGAGCCAAGTTGTATGGTTGTCAACTGAAAAAGGGAATTATGTAGTAAATGTCAATGGTAAGTTAGTGAGTAGGAGCCTAAAGAGTTGAGGAGATGCTGTGCAAGAGACATTAATGAGGTTGGGGTGTCTTTTGGAATTTATTTATGCGGCTAACACTGTAGTAGGCAGAAGAGCAAATATAGTCTGTTATCTGTGGAACACGAAAGTTAACTAAGGCAAGTTAGCTGAGGTGAAGTTAAGTGGTGAGTAGAATGGGTTTGTTCACTTATCCTCTTCCGATACTCTATCTCTAATAGAAAATAACAATGGAAAAGAAACCGGTGCAGTGGCATGACATGACATGACATGCTTTCCGATCCCAAGCTATTTCATGGCATCATGCTCCTGCCTAAATACAATGCAATAATGGCTCGTGATGTGCTTTGCCTAAGTATGCTTATAATATTGTGTGTGGTTGTTGTCGAAAGACAAGAGCGAGTCTAGATTTTTGTGTGGAATAAGATAAATGGCATTAATGAGTCGTAAAATGAGGAAATAGATGATTAGAGGTGCGATGTGCCGAATAAAGTAGCAGACATAGACACACATTATAAAGAAAAGAAGATTTCTTGGTGAAACTCTATAGGTAGTTGTTAGACATAGGGAGCTATAGATTACAAATGAATTCAAGTGGAAAGTCAAGTGAAACATTAGGAATGACCGCGCGGAGGAGAGCTATTAGCTACCTGAAGATCGGGTCTCGTCCCATTATAAATAATATTTATTGCACATTTCCCACTATATCATTTCTGTCACGAGAAGAAATAAACTCTGTCTTACATTCACCACGAGACTTGCTCTTTCCTCTCCCACTTACACACTATACTCTATAGGCAACTATACTATTCACAATTTATATGTATATATCCATACCACAATATAGAAAACCCATTACATACTAGGTTAACTAATTTTAATACTCTTTACTATTCCATTACAAATACTGTATACATTCTAATATTTAGTATTAAGTGGTTACATATGCATATGCTCCATAATAATGTTAACTTGAGCCAGAACACTAAATGCTCACTAATGGTAGCAGTTATAGGAAGTACGTTAAAGTGTTAGCCATTCTTCACATGGGGCAATCCATCCGCCCAATAGTCGTATTTAACTTCCCGTTATGTTGGGTTATTCTATGTCGTGTGCCATATGCCATTGCAATCTTTGCAGTACTGGTACAAAGTTGAGAATTGTAATGGGAGAGTGAATCGTGAGTCACATGAATTTTGCTCAGCAGCGTGTCACAACAAAACACAACATGATGAATGATCAATTGTTAATTAAGGGAATGAGAATCAGTCAGCACCACAATACACTGTATGTATATTATGGACATCATGGAATGGAAAATGGAAGTTACTATTTATACCATTTTGACAAGTTTTAATCTTGACATCAGTAATTTGCTCACATCCTATGCCCCATTTCCTCTGTATGGGAAATTCGCATGAGTCCGTATTTTTTATGGTTGTGTGTAGTGAATATTCAAATCAATGTTGTTCTATGTGACATGGTGTCTGTCTACTTTTCCATTTACATACTATTATGTTATTACTACTAGAATTATATCACCTACAGCTACCACCCTGGCCACATAGCTAGCATCTGCTGTTCTGTTATGGTTTACAATTTTTTCCATTTGCTTGTACCACCACCAGCCATGTAGTATAGGACTTTCTCGGGAGGATATTTCATTGAGTGAGACTGTTGAGACTTGATCCATTATATTAAGAATTCCATTCATGAACTTGATATGAAAATTTATTACAAAGTCATAAAGAAGGTAACGTGTTCGAAAAGGATATTTCAACTGTATTTGCAACCATTAGAGTTTGAGCAGTAAGTAAAATATTCGTTCCATTCCATACTGGCATAATGACAGTGAGGTTTTCCATATTAAGTAAATTAACAAGACTGCCTAGGACGCATAGATCCATGGAAGGAAGGTAAAGCTAAAGGCTCACGCATAATCAAAGTTAAACGAAGGAAACCAGGATACAAATACAAGTCAGAAGTAACCATTATGCAAAAATGAATCCAGAATGGGAAAAAATATGATAATGTATTGGCTAATGGCGAGAGTAGTGTGAGTGTGAGACTCTGCTTATCTCCCAACAACACTCACTACATGTCCAGTGCTGTAAAAAATAAAACTTCGATTTCTGGTACTGCAATTCATACGTAGACAGACACAGCACAGATTCAACTGTGATGAGAATGTGAGTGAAGGAATCTGTTGAACAGGTTTACAGAGTGGAATTCTATTTCTTCACGCAGCGACATGGAAATTACATGTCAATAGGAATGACTACTATTATATCTGTACTTCTACTCCTCTCCTACTTAACAATCTCAAATCACAGGTGAGTCAGATTGCACGGAGTACTTTGCGATTTTATATAGCTATTTACCTAGATTGGATAATAAGGACCTTATTCATTTGTCTACATATCTCTCCTATATATATATACTGCATATAGTAGTGTCTGTTTCATCGTGGGCCTAGTAGTTGTCTCGTGAATGGTGAATAGTATACGCTTTAGTTCAGGTCCCTTCCCTAAGAATCTTTGGTTATGGTTTACATAATGTATGTAAATCCGCAACTTAGTGAGTATGTTGTATTTGATTGCGCGTAACATGTTTTTCTAGTGCAATAAATTACCCAGAGCATCTCAAACAGGGGGACAACAAAGCTTGCAACCTGTCATTTCAGAATGCGATGAGCATCGAGTGGAACGGGTTGCTTGTTACAATACATTAGTACTATCAACTAGAACTGATGTTACTGACTCACACTCACTAACCTCTTATATAATTGCACTGCTACAAATAGTATATAACCTGCTGGACACTCCATATAATTTAGGCTGGAAACTCTTAGAAGTCAAGCCCTTATATCTAATCTACACTACAAAAGAAAATTCTATTCTGCCATCAAGAAGCATTAGAAAAGAAAAAGCTTCTCATTTCACCAAATGCACTAATGCCTTAATACAGAATTAATTTTGAAGCATAAAATGCCGTAAAGAATAGGTAGCTTATGCAGTACCGTGCCTTAACTATTCTCCATAATACATAATGTGTAGGTAGCTAGCAGTAGGTAGTATTTTTTCTATTAGTATAAGTAGAGTGCACAGTGTGGAGTAAACTGGCGGGAGCATAGCATCGCAAGTAAGTAGTGTAGGACGGATGGAAATAATTAATGCTGAATTTCGGGCAAAAAGATGGGTTTCATCCGCTGCAGGTGGGATAAAGGAACTACTAAAGCCAGGCAGTGGATCCCAACTTTGGATTCGTCTTCTCTTTAGTCTACTCTTCCATTCCTTCGGATACATTGGATAAGGCATTAGCTACATAGATACATGCTACATAGTGGTGTGTAGGTAAAAACAGTAAGTCTCTCTCTACTTCAGTGTGGTGTAGTGTAGTTGTGCTGTAGTGTAGCGTCTCATCTCAATGAGATAAACCGACGCCAATAAATCTGCCAAGGAGCTGTCACAAGAGACCCGTTTATCATTCTTGAATTGAACCTTAAGGCACCGTACACATCTACTCATCTGTACAATCCCATTATCTACACCATTTCCTATTCCTACCTCCGCATCTCATCTTATCTCATGTGTGTCGTGTCATCTCCTTTGCTCAAGCTCAACCAACTCAAGAAGAGACCTAGAATTATACATCCCCACTCTCTCCAGTGCTACTAGGATGTAGGACTTGGACTTAAAGTAGGATCCACATACAACTTACTACCTACAACTTGTATTTATATAAATTTCCGAGAGAGAGAAGAACAAAGCTGCATTACTGCATCTTATATTATATTGTATTCTGTCTGTCCCATCCGCATCCAATTTCATTTCAATCCTGACTCTAACACCAAGCCAACTAAACTCCGTGGCATGCCATGGCGTGGATCTCCTTCGCATCAGAAAAAGGCCACAGTTTCACAACGGACTATTTCATTCTGGGAGATAAGTACGGATAGGTATACAGATGAAAACGGGAGAAAACCGCGGCTCATTCAGTCCGACAACAATCCGAATTCCATCTCCTGCAAGACAATGTCGTCTTGAAACGGAAAACCCGGAAGATCTATCTATTCTCACTTTGACTCGACTCTTTATCCAGGAAAACCAAAAGGAGTCTCAATGTGGACAGACTCTAGGATGAAAATGGAAACTCAGTACAAGATAGAAGTATAGTCGGAGAATGGGAACAATTTCCTAGTGTCTGATCAATGATGTTAGACTGCAATCTTGTTAGTATCCTTATCCTCTTTTTACCAGAACACGTTCCCCGCGCTGTCTTCTTTCATCTCACCACTTTATCCCTCAAGATAAAGCTATCAGCTTTCTAGCTGATAAGGTAATGTACAAGAACAACCATTTTCCACAGCCAAGATATGTCTGTTCCTTTGCTTTGATTTAATTAATAAATTAAAATCTTTTGTGAGTGCTTATGCTTATTTGAGCGGCAATCAGTGCTACACTAGCCATTATTAGAGCCCAAGTTGTAAAAGGATTAAGTATCTGACAAATGTATGTAGATACATGCATTTTGAATTATCTCTATCTGGAATATGTACCCTAAGGAAGAAGGCAGTGAACCAACCACAAAGCCAAGTCGAGGTGCTCTAATAAAGGCATTCAAAGGCAATCAAAGTGATCTCACGCAGTGGATTTTAGTTTGCATTGCATTACAGAGTCGGCGAATTCAGAATTTAAAAAACAGGAATCATAATAATATGTAGTCCATATATGTCGACAAAGCTCCAGTGGAGAAGTCAAGTCGACTTGACTGGATTAGCCACGGACGACCGGCTCCGCTTGTTAATTTAATCCAGCAAAATCCTCTCCCTTGTTAATAGGCTGTGTATTTTTGCTAGGTGATGCAATCTCCAAAGGTCGGTCTCTCAAATCCATCCAAAGAAACAAGGAGCCGTGGGAGGGGGTCCTCACCCAGATTACCAGATCAGATCCAATCGTTCCACAACAATCAGTCCAGGCGCTCACATAATGAGACTGCATCACATCAACGTGATGTGATCACTGTGAATATATTAAGTAGCAAGATTAACTATTTTATATCACATCGTATATCCTTGTTATCTTGGCCCAACTACCACTACTGAGTACTGCTACCTGCCAGAGACATACAATTCCTGATGTTAATGTTGATGTTTGTTGATGATGATGAGGGTGAGTGAGAGAGTGTTGGTGGCATGCCATCCCTGCCCAGTTGTGATCATAGTGCTGATGGAAACCTGTAGCTTATCTCACAGATTTGACTCAGCCACTAGATAACGACATCGACAGATCCTTTAATATTATTACACAAGATTACAATTATCAACTTATATGCTTATTACATACACAATGCAATTACCTATCTCTCCCTGTTATAAGTTATGGCTATATAGACACTCGTTATTATAAGTAGATCATATTGTGGTTGGATATACTCGTATGATGTTTCTAGAGGAGATTTTTCATTTAGGAAGAATAATAAAGAACAATCTGGAAAAAAGAGCTTCTAGTCGAGCCTCATTATAAATTTGGCCGATCAAAGGCCACAAGACACTTTAATCTGAGCTAAATAATTGGGCACTCATGTTTTTCGAAGCAGGCTCATGTTAAGATCAAATAATTGTTTACAATCAGAATAATGAGCATTAGACTGCGAAGGTGTATCTCAATCTTTCTTTATGGTGCACGTCCAATGTCGGCACGACTTACACAGAGCTCTTTTCAAAACGAAGAGCGAAATCGGGAGCAGAAGCAAAAGCCAATACAATAGAATCTAGATCCCCATCAAATCTGATCAGCATCTCTAGAAAACATTTGAAGCTCGTATACAGTAATATTATAATGGTAGCGTTTAGCATAGGATCATTTGTATCAGATTGACATTCTAGTTGGATAAGGCTATTGACTATTACTGTCTAGTGTATAGTAAATATAAATTTACATCTGTAATCACTTTGACGAAATCCAGCAATAAATAATCCCGTCACTCCTCGTCGATTTAATCGGTTAGTGATCACTACAAAAAATATCAGGTATAAACGAAACTAATTCTTAAAAAGTGCTACTCCATGCACACATTATGGCCAAGTCAAGGGACGAGAAGATAACAGATGACCTATTAGAAACTATCGCTTTAGCTATTGCATATTTATACTAGAGTGTAATAGTGGCAGTCGCTTTAGGTACATAAGTATGGTAGACAGAAGGTATAACGCTAGTAGATAATGGATCAGAAAATAAATCAGGTTTGCAAATGAAATCCGTTCGTTGCCAATTAAGACGAAGAAGGGTTTCCATTCTATTGGATATATTCATTGAGTCACAGAGTTAGTTATAAGTATACGAGTTCCAGATAAATACTTATTAGGTGTATGTACATAGACATAATTGTTAATATATCTAATGCTAGTAGTATTTATATGAGTTTGTGTACGTGTGGTTAGTTAGTACCTTGGATTTTGAGGTACATGTATGTAGAATAGTCGCATTAATAAATAGGTAGTGCAACTCCACATGCACAACACGAGAAATTCCGAGTGCAGATGTACACATTAGACAAACAGAAGGAGAAGAAGAGATACTCTAACAATTTGCTTAAATCTTTCTATTCCAGTCAGTCCAGTGAGAAAAAAAGAGAAAAGCAATTTGATGATGGGTTTCTTCGGTAGAAGCAGATTAGATTGAATTGCATGGATTCGATTGGCTGGAAGAACCGATCCTTTGATTTAGCTCCAAGTTAAGAAAAGACGTTGCCTATATCACACAGTCAGTACTAACTATGCGAAGGTATATAGTAGAGTGAAGAGATATCTCTGTACATGTGCAGTATATAAAGTCAGTGTGCCTATACTCACATACAATTTAAGACTACGTCACGTTGCACAATATTATTAGGTAAGTAGCCAGCTATATCTGATTAGAAGGAATACGTTAAATAAGTTGCTAAGTAAATAATTTCAAGTGTTTGGTACAGGGAAAGTGGGGAGATAAAGATAACGTAGCATGGAATGGCAAGAAAGCGCCGACTTTGTGTAAAGAAACATATGGAAGAAAAAGGGAAGTCTATTGTAATAAGAATCGCAATTCCAATCCCAAGTAGAACATATATAATAACCTACGTCTCAATTTGCCAGAAAGAAAGACAAAAAGAACTGGCTGGGATCTTTTCATCTAAATCAGGCCTCTGGCTACCCTCCACTCCCCTAACTTTTCTCTGTTGACTTTTATTTGCAGATCGGTCCATCCTCGGCAGACAGAATTCAGAAAATCATCTTACATATTACTTTCATAGAGTACCCACTCACCAATGCACAAGCTATATAATTGCAAGAATAAATCTGCACAAGTAAAAATATCTGTGTGTTTACCATAAAAAGTATAAATCAGCTCTGTGGTGTATGTATGTAGTTGTGTCTAAAAGAAATGCGTATTTATATTGGTCTAATACTTGTGTGTGCATAGAATAGAGACGAGCTACTGAAACATAGTAGGAGCAATCGAAAATGAATGATATTCTTGCTCCCCATTAACTCTTAGCTTAATGCTCCCTGTGGTCATTAGAATTTCTGTGAAGTTGTCAGAAAATGCCCAATAATTCCTTGTTGGTATTTTTATGGAGGAACTATAATGAGCTTTGTTGGACAACTGTCACCATTAGATGGATCAATTCTTGTCAGCCCTAACGTTTTATATGAATACCTTATGCTCATCAGCATCAAACTATGAAATGCTCTGAGTATCTATGACATGACATGACGTGAGTGCAAATGTGGCAGAAACTCTACAAAATACATTTCTCGCTATTAGATTAGCATATTATAAGATTCCTTACCTGTTAAGGTTGGTTATTGTCTTGTTTTCTATTTTGTAATGTACATTGCGTAGAGTCAAATGGCTCCTCGACGATTAAGGCCTGACCTATTATGTACTTTAATTTAATGTAATCTACCTAAATGCATGTCACAGTGGTACACACACATATGTATCTAGTTATTGTGATTTGGAATGAGCGCTGATGAGACAGAAAATCTTGCGTGCAAGCTATATTATGTACATATATGAGTATGCATATTATTCTTATTATGTTTGTAGAGTAGGCTAGGCTGGGCAAGAAACGATTTGAATTAAAGATAAAGTATCCATTACGGAGAACCATGCTATTAGAAGGTACATTAGAAACGATAGGACTAGTAGTGGATTGACTATCATAGGATATTGATGGGATTCAGTTGAAAGAATGCCGTCGATGGACTTTCATATCGTGTAATCAACCAGAGAATCTCGTCTCATTTGTTTCTTATCACGTCGGCATCTGCCAAGCCGAGCCGCCTCCTTTAACAAGTAAAGACTAAGAAGACCAACAGACTCTCCATCTCCAAATCTAAAGAATCAAAAGACAAGAGGCAAAATGCTTATGCTGCTATTACGTCCTCATAAAATCTACAGATGCATACAATAACAAAAGTTTCATTCTGATAAAACTGAAGTATATGGGGATTGGCACAAGAAATATTATTATCTCCATCTCCACTATAATACTAGATATACCTGAACATACCTTATACACAATAATGCTAGAATATCGTGCAGAGAGATCATAATATGAATTTTAATAAAGTTGCACTTGCACAAGTCAACTTTCAAATTCGTAATCTATTTTTGAGCCACTTTGCTTTTCCAATCAGTGTACTTGTACTCAAAGCTACGCTGTAATTCTTGCCATGTTAACGTAGCTAATGGGGTTTCATCTTGCGTGCATTTAATTACGCGGAATCCCAATACTTGTTCGTGTGGAATGACGTATTTTATCCTATTTTCAAGTAAGAGATTCAAATCTGTATCCTGAATTAAACTGCAGTACTTTACACTGTGTAATCTAGGTAGTAGGTACTTATGGGGTATTATAATTATGAGATTTGCATAATTTATTCAATAAAGCTTTATTTTACAGTAACAATGAGATACTTTTCAATTTTCTACCAAATTACACATTTTAATTCAGAAATATTTAAACAAGCAACTTAATGAGATTTGCTACAAAACAAACAAAACCTGTCTGTGGTCTTCATTTGTACACGTTCATGCAGATTCAAATCAAAACTAACAATAAGCCTACACACTAGGGAAAAAAATCTCAATTTCCTAGCAAAAGCCTCCTCACGTCTATAATAAGATAAAGTTAAAACAGACCGACATTTACGTAATTCATGATTGCCTTAACCATTCTATTAGAAAGTTCGGCTTCATCTCATCTCTCTCAGTTATTTCCTCGGAGCGTTGTTCCTCGTTTCCTCCACTTCATTTCAGTTCACATTCAGTTTAGTCCTTTCATTCCTACCTGCCTACAGAAAACGCACATGAAAATGCAAATAAATCCATTAGGACAATATGAGCAGAGCACGATTCTCATCTTATTAGTTTTTTTCTTCGAAAAATAATGAAGGCTTGCTATGTTCTATTCACAATTGCATTTCCCTAAGTAAGATAAGAGTCTCTTGACTCTCGACACTTACACAACACTCGATAGTCTTTTTATCTCTTGAGCTGTGCACAGTCCCTACTACACTCTCCTAATGCATACAGACATTGCATAAATGCTTAAAAATGAAATACTAACACAATGCACACTTACGTACGTACACTATGTGTCTACAGTATGCCTATATGATATGTTTATCAGACATATTATTTTGGAACAGAAGAGTCAATGGTAGCCAATCTAATAAAACCTACCCGGATATCATGAAGTCCAATCAGCGGCTCCCTTCACTCATTCATTCTATCTACTCAATGTCTAGTGGCAAAGAAAGACTATTCAACAAAATGTGTTCTATCTAAGAATTATAGCGTTCCTTGTCTTTCCCTCTACCTCAATTGTTTCTTGAGGTTTTCAGACTGAGTTAAAGTTAAGACCGCATTTTCCAATTTTGAGTTGATTGTTTAGTTCAAGCAAGAAGTACCTAAGTAGAAATTGCTAAAAAGAAAAATCAACTAACGTGTTTGCCGGTTGGCAAGTGCTTTATGGGCATTTCATTTTTTTCGAGTTGGAATTCTTAAAAATTGGCTGTATACCTACCTTTCTTAACGATACCTGCTTATTACTACTATCCTTTCGCAGAAAAATAGCGTTAAATAAGTTTGAAAACCACAGTGCACTAATAGGTACTAAAAAAGGATGTCTGGGAAGATGCTACGGATACATGAGGGATGATTCGTATTTAGGTACACCAACAATTTAACAATTGGGCTGGCAAAATTCTATATGTAGTGGAGGTGATAGTAGAAGTATAGAAATGGGAGGTAATTTAATGTGGCTAGGAGCTAAAGAACAGCTATATGTTTGAGATAATTTTTCCTAAACGAAGTAAGCACCAGACGAGACTTTTGCCATGTGAAACGGAATGGATGATAGTAAGTTAGTAACTAATGGGGAGCTCGTGTGGCGAAGCTAATGGACACGGTTTGGTTTCAGAAAAGCCTAGAGCATTCACTGTTTGGCATGGCACGAGAGAAAAAATTAGTATTACACAGAGCCTAACTAACTTAGGTACTTAAGTTAGTTAGGTGACTTACCTCTACGAATAGTATGAACTTAGAATATACGAACTTTGCCTAATAATAAGCAAAGCCTTAAAATGATTACCTTAGTCGGCCAAGTGAACTAAACGGCTGTTTTTCTATATAAGATACTACAATGCAATGTTGTGGATCGTTACATCTGTGGTTAGTCATATCATGTACAGAAATTACAAAAAATAGATTCTGAGGAACATACCTCATTGAGGTATATTAACTGGATTCATACATAGCGTAATGTATGGTATTTGTAAGTGAGCGTAAGAATGCAGAAATGTTTTGTTACATTATTACATTAACAGAGTGCATTGTGCACTAACGTTAGCGTCTGGAGGTAAATGCTTATGCCAAAGAAGAAGATGATGATTCCTGCGATGATTATGATTGTGAGAGTATAAGAAGCTCCGAGTTGAGCTCCGTCTCAGTCCGCTCGCTCAAAAGGAATAATAATATGCAAGATATCAATCATGGTTGACATGTTGTCACTCCAAGAATCTCTCTCAGGTTCGAGATAATATGTATGAATGTAAAGCTTCGTTGCCTCGCTTTGGTTTCGTCTCTTCTGTCTCTTCCAAAGGAAACCAAAATGAAGCAAAGGCAAGGAAGCAACTGCAACGAGACGGACAAGTACCGCTTATTGCTTTTAGCCATACCTCAATTCTCTCTGCATTCAATTCAGTGTTTTTGCCCTTCTCTCCTATAGCCAATCTTTTATAACATTATAAATATGGTAAACTTTTATATTTTTACTCTGTGTAGGGTTTCCTCTCCCCGAAGAGTCCATGGGAATATTTCCCGCTGCTTTGATATCACCGCGCCAAGCCGGCCAGGCCAAAAAATCATACTGAACTTTTCAGTTGACTTGTCTTGTCTCGACTACATTTCCATGTTCATCCACCTGCTATCAAAACTTTTTTATTAAAGTTCTTTCGGACCCAGTTTTTCCTACTCCATTACATTTACATTTATTTTATCATCTGCACTCACTCTTTACCTACTCTTATATCAAGGTATTACATTTACTATTAAGTCTAATGTAGGATGAACCACAATAATATTATATACGGAGAGATTCTACGATTGATGCAATAATGTAAAGTGATGTGAGTTGAATTTGACTGCTACCTCATTTAACAATTAAGTATGACTCGTATAATATTCTCTCTCAGTGTATAACGAACAGTTCCAAATGAGTTTAGACTCTTTACATTTATAAGTATCTCCGTAAATTGTACAGACACATAGTCTGTCCTAGTTAAATCCTTAGAAATTGTTAGCTCCTGTGTTTTTTATAATAAACTTTTTGTAGTATTACTTATTTTAATGTCTCACTCAATACTATATACAACTGCAATAGACGTTTGCCAAGAAATGTATAAAATATTACCTTAGAGCATAGTTAATCATCAGTAGTCATAATAGTACATCAACAATGTATACTAGAATGCATAATAAGTGCAAGTTAAATTGATAGCTTGAAAAATGAAGATGCTTATAATGCAAATGTAACTAGACATTAGTAAAATGTATATGATGTAGGTAAATCGATTTTTCATTCTAATACTACGTTTTATTTGATGGCTACTCTGCTTATCTGGATATTTCTCCAAGGTGTCCCTGTCTCACCCGACCCCCACATTACAGAGTAGCAGCAGGCCATTTGGATGTACATAGCCGTAGTACAGGGACCTTTATATCCAAATAAGATTTACAGGAGGCTCTGTCCCATAAAGCAATTAGTCTGAACTAACATTAATGGGAACCCTGTAGATGCACTACAGATAGGTAGATTTCATCTGAAAGCACATTGGTAGGCTTTTCAACTGATGCGCAATGTCCATTAGTCTCCAGTTATATAATGTTAGGATAAGCATAGACTCCTCTCTTATTCATCTAATTATCCTCGTAATCTCATGGTCATCGCATCTCCATATGCATGCCGTGCGGTGCAGCAACTTCTGTTTCTGATCACATTAATAAAAATCCTGCCAAATTAATGACTTACAGTCACAGATAAGCCCAAGGGAATCACTTACATGTACGCAGTCTCTATCATTTCTTTGCCACAGAGTGTATTTCTCCCAAGCCATTTCAAATGCACTATCTCTACTGATATTATATCATCTGAACACTCAATCAAGTCGCAGAACAAAGTCGGAGCGAACCTACAGCTACACTGTTCGTAAAAATACGCAATTAAAAAGTTCCCAATAGATATATCTGCATGTTATTGTGAGTATGTATTTTTGTAGCTCTTTGTAACACCGTTTCCGTCAGAATATTCTTAGCAAACCAGAACGGAGCACTTAAAAATTTTCCCATGGATGAAACTCGGAGATGAAAGGTTAAAATCAGTTAAATTGGTGAATAAAGTAGAAAAGCTAAATTTGTATGTAAATCAAGGGCAGAAAGGTTAGGCCATTCTATAGATTGTGTTACAACCCATAAAATTAAAGAGCTAACAATATAAAAGAATAATAAAGTCAAGTCAAGATCACATAGATCACTCCTTCAGAAGTTGTTTCTCTCGGTTACCTATACACTACAACTTCTTTGATAGAATGGTCGTTAGCTTCTCGTAACCAACTCGTAAGTATATTTATAGTTGCTTTTTTATCGTTTTAAGTGGGAGTCTTCTTTTCTAAAGTAAATGAAGTAAGCTCTGTGAAGGTAAGTATACATGTGTAGTAATGAAAGAAGTAGTAGTTACCAGAGTTAGTAAAGCAATAATAATAATAATCATTACCATCATCATCACCAACTCAAAGTCAAACTCAAAATCAAAGAGTCAAGGGCTGCTTTACTCCGTTCGACCAGCTACCCTTTTCATCTCCAACTATGCATTTAACGGATCCGAGGCTAAAATAGCTTCACTCACTAATTTTCGACTATCTTCCACCTGTGCTATGCTGTGATGTGCTCTGCCCTTTTCATTATGCCTTTTTTACTCGATTTACAGAGTGCATGAGAACATTCTTTAATAGGTCGGCTGTCGAAGGATCATCCGAAGCCGGACAACAGCGAACAAACCCAACCAGCCACCTGAACAATATCCAAAAGGGCAACCAGAACTACGACTCTGCACTTTCAAATTGTACTTTACGTTACTTTTACAGATACAAAGATAGCATGCACTGCCTAATGCACTCATCCCACACAAATTAAATGAACTATGAAGATCCTTCACAATGCATCTCTCTATACTCACTCTCACTTATCCTCACAACAAATCTAACAATTCTTTCGCTTTTACATAAAAACTTTCTTTAACTGATAACAACATAGCTACTTACATTCTAACAATACCACTGTGTATCTACTATCTACATTTTAGATGCAAGATCTTTTTTTAGTGTATTTTATGTATAGGGAAGGAAAATAAATTCTTTATGTAAACACAAAGGTCAAATCAATTGTCAATTCGCTGAACG
>JABASH010000473.1:0-39797 GCA_019776445.1 Tomocerus maximus
TCCAGCAAACCAGCTAGATTCCTTTTGTGTGAATTTCTTCACATTGCTGTTATGGTCGGGTATATTCACGGGCTCGTTGCATAATATGCATAATCTTCTTCGCTGTTTCTTATATCTTGTAGTAATACAACGATATTATAGATCGATCGAACTCTGCTGTAGATAGCTTTGCAGTAATCATACAGGTTCTTCTATTTAGCGAAATATCTTATGCATTATAATAACTAAAGAAGAACCTACCCAGTATCATATTATAATTATTGAACAGCTAATAGAGTTGCTGTGTTATAGCTATAGGTTAATATAGATAGTCATTTACTCGCTAAGAACTACTTGTACGCAGCAAACGCTGCTGACTACTAGTTTACCTTGAGTTAGTTGCGTATGCGGGTGTACAGGGCGTACCAAGTTAATTTTAATCTACTGCTAAGTTACAAGAACTTGGTAACTTTTAATTGGACATGTGAAATGTTGGAAAATATGGCATTTTTTGAAATTAAATATCAAAAATGTAAAGATAACTTTTCGGGCAACTTTTACTCCTACTGACTGCTAACAGACACTTGAGCTGGGGAATGGATTAGCATATCTATTTACTGCAAGTATCTCCTTCTAATTATATTACCATATCATAAAAATATTTATGTGCAATGGCTCAAAGGCACTTGTATGAAATAGAAATATGTCAGTACAGAGTGATTCTGTACAGTCCTTTATTAAAGACATGATTTAATCAAACGCCATCAAGTTGCTTATTATCGCTCAATCAAAAGACTTACATGTTATAATCGCCAATTTTATATGAACATTTTGAAAATTAGCCAATGTGGAAAATGTATCTGTTATTTCTAACGTTACTTGACCTTGACCTAACCAGCAATATTACCTTTCCTATGCATTAAATAGCACAAGATAATTGTGAAGACCGCTAGCAAGTGGAATAATTGCCCTTTATTAATAGTCGTATTGAGAAGGATCCTCTTGAATTGCCAGAATAATTAGCCATTCTAGTGCTCCATACACTACACAGTATCATCGAAGGCGATAGGTTTTCTTGGCGAAGTAAGATCCCAAAGTAGCCGAGTAGAAGACACATGCAGGGTTGCATATTGTCCGGACGAAATTGTTTCTATCCAGGATGAAATTGATTTTATCCATGGACAAAATTAATTTTGTCCAATTTTGTCCTGGACGAAAATTAATTTTATCCAGGAAGAAATTAATTTCGTCCAATTTTAGCCAACCCGCCTATTTCATCCACCGCAACCCTGGACACATGTACACTCGCAAGCTAATCTTGGCTACCTTGGGAGGGAACTCAGCTAGACAAACCTGTCGCCATCGATGATACTGTGTATGGCTGGTCCCATAAATATGAAAAAATTTGATAAATTTGTTTTGGTGACAATTTTTCGATAGAAAATGCGTTTTTTTGTGCATATTTATTGATTTTATTACTGTATATTGTGTTAATGGGGTAAAGGTTAAAACGTTCTCCTGAATAACCTTCCTGAAATCTTTTAGTTGCACTCGTCCGCTCAGAAATATAATAGATAACATTTCGAAGCTTAAATATTAGCTGTTAAATTAATAATTAATGTTTCTAATTGTGTCATTTCAATGTTTTGGTCTGAAAATATAGATTATAAGGACAGGAGCTGCTATGATTTAAGAACTGAAGGCGGTATGATGTCTGACAGCGAATATGAATGGTATATGGATTAGTTTTGAGTGACCGTGTAGATTTGCCTTCCTTATAGTCTCATTATTGGCATGGTTTTTTCGTTTTAAGCACTCCGTCCGTGTATATTATTTGCAGTGTTTGGTAAGACGGAGCTCATTTTGATAGAAGAAGCTGGCCGTGGAGAAGTAACTTGTTATTGTGTTGTCCATATATTTTATCATTACGTTGTTACCAATACGTATAAGTAGTTTAGTCAGTCACCTTACTTTTAAAAGTTTTAAACTTTACGTTGTTCTTCCAAAAGGTGCAATGCAATCTTTTTCATTATTTATGCTTGTTCCTATATTATTTGATGACCATCCAAACAATTAATTTACATAACGTTGAACGTGTCTACACTGACTGTGACTTGTGAAGTGCAATGCAGAGAGTGGAAGTGAAACTTCAAACTTTTCGTTTGGTTCTCAATAATAAACAACAATAAACACGGAAATGATTGTTGTTTCGTTATCCGTTTGATTTCTCTCAAACAAAAAATAAATTCAAAATCCAATCATCAAGTGCATTTCAAGCAGGCCAGTCAGAAGAATCAACAGTTTATCAGTTTCAATACTTAAGGATTACATATGACATAATATTCAAGATACCAGTCGGACGACGGAGTTAGACCAATAAATTGATATTTTATCATGTAATTGTAAGTACCCACTTGACAATTATTATACTAATTAACCTTCAAAAATTATCCGATGTCAACGGTATGTAGACAGACTAACTTATTCATTATTAGACTAAACCTAAACCTCAACCAGTCACAGACTTTTCTGATAGCAATATTTGACTGATTATGATTTGGAATTTTAACAATTAATAGTTTTGGTATTAAAGAACAGTAACGACATGTGACCTTGCAGCAGACAGCTGGGATTCAATTAATTGTAAATTTTTAGTTTCTAAATTAAGTAATTTAGTTCCCTTTTAATTTGAAGTTTTATCCGTTAAAGAATGTTGACATTTTTCAGTCTTCAGTTGTCAGTTGAGTGAACATATGATCACCAAGTGTTAAATGTATCTAGCTGTGGGAAGAAAATCCATAGGCATGGTTTAGATTAAATGATGTATAAAATAATCTTTTCGTTTTCATCTGACATCCATAACGTTGAAAGTGAAAACCAACCATTTTTTACTTTTCAAACAATTCATTACGTTGTTAGATATCTTCGAGAGTCGTGAATTTTGCAGTCATCTCTTCTTTTATTAAACATTTTGATTTAAGACACGTTGTGACAAAATCAGAAGTAGACCAGGAAGTTAATTTGACTTTGACCCCGATCCCCAAAGTTATTTGGTTCATTGCTATCGTTTTATAATAATTTATTTTCAAACCAGCAATGACATTTATTGTAAACAATATCTATACCAAAGAGAGAAAGAACTCTATTTTGCTTTGTGGATAATGTTCCTCGTGTAGGTACGCCATCCGTGCCTAAGTGTCTACTATTAGCCTTTCTAACTAAATATATTAATAATAGAAGACAAAAAGGAAAATATATTCTTGCAGAATTGGGAAAATCATTGCCAATTAGTAAGTTTTTTAATTTTTTAATTTTTTTATTGAAAATGCAGAAAGTGTTAGCCAGGCGGGCTAATAATTATTGCTAACATTCTCAGCTAGTCAATATGGAAAATTTAGCACAGTTAGAGACAAATTCATTTTGCGTAGCTGGTAGCAATGTGAATGTACATTCGGATTCGGAACCTGTTGTCATATTTTTAGTTGCTCATTATCGTCACTAGTATATTTAAAATTATGCGTTCTGACTTCATGCGTGGCCACTATTACTATTAGTTGTTAGTTTGATTTAAGATTTTGAAAAATAAAGCTTCCAGAGATATGAGTCGAACAGTAAAAATAGATCCACGAATTTCGTCAATCCTGAATAAAATGGAAATACGGATTTGAATCAATCGGATTAAAATATCTGATTTATTTCATTCATAATTTAGCTTTTAGTTTAATGGGAATGTTGGAAATTGCACTGCCACGTTACATTATAATACACAGTGAGATAGGTACTAGGAATATTATTATTCGGTTGGTAACTAACTTCCTAGTTAGGTATGTATGTATGTAATTGGTACATTTGCTATTGATTGCGTAAACTACTTATTAAGCTTTGAAGTCCATATGTTACTAATTAATTCGTAAAATTCCGTAGGCATTCGCCATAGTTAAAACGTGCAACTCAAAATGTCATACAAAGATAATTCCCTCCAGCTCGGCTAATATTATCCTGTATCTGCATATACTAACTTTTAAATCCCAACAAGTGCTTAACTTTGACAGATACTTTTGTAGTTATATAACCGAATACATTTGTTGCATCAGGCAGTTGAGTACTCTTTAGTTAATCTTTATTCCTGATCCACTTAGTAGCCGAAAGCTCGGCTTACCCTTCAAGCAAGGATATCATTTTTAAACTATTAAGTGTCAAAAAATTTGTGAATAAATCCTCTTTCATATCAATTAGCTATGAATCTAATCTATTTTCTTATATAAAAGCGTAATTTATCATCATGCATTACTTGTAGCATTAATTGATATATTCTGCTAAATAGTATAACAATATTGCTATAACGTAGGTACATGTTTAGTTTGTTCATGTCAATTTATTGTACCGAAAAATAATAATTAGCCGACGACCAATTGTAGGGAATTTCATTAAGATATTTTTTGCAATACACAAAGGATCCATGATAGTAGTTTAAATCTTTAAAAGCCCTACAATAGTTGGCTTTATGCCACCATCTACCACCCTAATCTTTTTATAAATATGGGCTATGAGGCAGTAGATATTCCAGAAATATTTACAGGGATCATAATCAAATTGGAATATCTTCCTGGTTCGTTTCGTAATGTCAATGAATTTGTAATGCCTGTTTGAAGCAATGTAGTTTTATAATTATTGCTCTTTTACAGATAATACAATTAGAAAATGTGCAGTAATCTAAATCTTGCAAAATAGATTAATAAATGTGGATAATATTGTAAAAGTTTACTGTATAAAGTTAAAACATATTTATACTAATTTTTCTATATACAATTATGTATATGTAGTCAGGTCAGGCGCTTCACAATCCCACGTTTTTGACCGTTTCTGCAAAGCCAAGAGTTTGTTAAGACAAAGTCGGTTAATAAGATATCAGCTAGCGTTAACTTAATTGTTGTAAATAATAATAGAAATTATACCATCAACAATTAGTGTTAAAAATACGATTTAAAAATAATTAAAAAGCTAAGATTTATCCATACCATTAAATCGTCAAAAATGACTCATTTATTTGTAGCACCCTTTGTGCGTCATTGTCATTGCAATTTGACTAGTTACATGTCTTTTATCATGGTTGAAGTTTAATATAATAGTGGATCTTAACTGATGCATGAGTCATACATAGCTAGAACGAAATGACTTTTTTTATTGAATCTGAATCTGATATGAATTTTATTGAAGTCTAAAGCTTTCCCTTTGTTTTTGATATTAGCCATAGGTTGTTACGGCGTAATTGAGAAAGACTTATAAGATTATAAATATTCATTTTGAAGTTGTCAATATATAGATGATGAGCAACCAGTAGTACCAGCAATTAAACAAAGTAATAATAATATTTTGTCAGAGCAAAGACAGACTAGACGTAAACAAATATGCAAAAGGAGATTGGGAAAAACACACGATTCTCTAGTCTATTATTTTGTTTATGAAAATTGTTGATACACAAAAATTGCCGTATATGCTGTTAAATATCCACCTGTTTTTCAATTTATTCTGTGCTAATTTTTTTTAGATAATTCATAGTTCCGTGTCTTCCCTAAGGTCTAACTTGCAGTAGATTGTAGTATAATAGATTTCCTATACTTTCCCACAATGTTTTCAGAGAAAATTGAAAGGAAAAATGTAGGATAGCTTTTCATGTTAAAAATTTGTTAAAATATGTGTGGAAGTGTGGATTGTTCATGTTAGCAGAAATTGTTGTAAAACCCGTTAAAACTACATGAGTTCTCGTTCTGACTGGATTCCTGATTACCTTTGAAAGAAAAACGGTTTGCGTGGGCATGAGCTTTACGTTTATTGTTATGCTTATATAAATTGTTGGATTCATTTAATGAATTGTTTTTGTGGTTGATATGAGATTGAAATTGACCAAATGTGCTATTTATTATGTAAAGTATATTACTACAGATAGATAGGGGGACGATAACTGCATATTAATAGAATAATAGTATCAGTATTGATACATAATCGTAATATTTATAAACTGGAGGCTGGATCACTTCAATTGATGATGTATACATAAAATTGTGTACGGGATTTTCTGTATCAGTGTACAGTACAGCTACAGTGACTAGGCGTAGAAGTATTAAAAAGTAACTACTACTACGTTTATAAAAGTCAACAAGCATCATCAGTCAAGGGCAGTGCTGAGAAATGTATTCATATCCAATCATCATGCATCAATAGTAGTCTATTAAAACATGTCCGGATAGTAAACCGTCAAATTTTCAGTTGCTACTTCTATCTCAGCACATCACAATATCACATCATAAGCGGTGATTTTCCCCACATGTACAAGTTTCAATCTATTAACATATTAACTACAGAAGTTTAAAAACCTGAAGTTTACACGTTTAGGGTTAAGAGGAAGAAGGTACATGAACAGTTTTCGAAAAGAGTTTTACCCTACTTCAAAAATTCATCGAGGAATTCATAATGGAGGAAGGCAAACAATTATAAGGTAATTAGTGTTTTAGCAATTAGAAATCTCACGTCGCTCCTTGTCTAATGACACCCCATCTAAAATCAAAAAGGTGAAAATAACTTTCACCAGGAATTCTGTGCTTAGCTGTTGGAAAATTTTCCCTGACCAAGGCAACATAATAGTCAAAAAGTTAGGGATCATAACGTATAAAAGAAACTGTCTCAAATCAAGTAAAGGGCGAAAAACGTTGACAAATATTAGCGAAAATAAACGTAAAGAGGCAAAAAAAGCATGAAATACTCTTTTTGAAAATTGTTTATGTATCTTCCTCTCAATCTCAAACTTGTAAACTAGAGATGCGACGAATAAGATTTTTAACGAATAGCGTACTAACGAATAGTAGGTGTCGAACGAATTTGCGGCTGCCGAATAGATATTCTATTTTGCATAGCATTTAGTTTATTTTGTTTTTTGGCATGCAAAAATTTTGTAACAATATTCGGCACAAGCGAATAGTAAAATATTGTGCCGAATAACGAATAGTTGTCGAATATTCGTCGCGTCTCTAGTATAAACTACTATAAGTTTTGAAATTTATGTGGTCAATAACCTGAAACTTGTACATCTTAAGAAAATTACTCCTATATGAGACAAAGTTATAACTACTGCAAATTTGACGCTTTACTATCCGGACACTCCAAGTAAAGTATCGTCTGTTGAACAAAGATATAGAGTCGAAGGATGAAAGGTTTAGGAAGACTGTCAGAGCTGGCAGCTGCATTAATTGAATCATAACAGTAGACCACGCAACGAAACGTAACAAACCGGTCCAACAGCAGTGCCCGATAATTATACTGGTGGAATTAATTTCATTATTCTACTCCCAAAAATAGCAACCGCAAAACTTGTCCACTAATTACTCTCTCACTAGTTAACACATTTTGTTTGAAACAAAACACTTTTGTGTACAATGTACATTCAATGAAATCATTGTAATTATTTTCCGTCAAGTTGCCTAGTGGTCTTAGTGTTACTACTTTACTACAAACACAATATCTTTTTCATGACTATTCCATTTGTAATTTCCTTTCCCAGACCAACTTTTTGTGCCGTGTAAATGCGATCTGAGCCTACAAAAAGTAGGACGAAACTATATGCAAAAAGTTTACCTCTGAACAGATGCACATGCTGAGAACTGGATAAATAGTTTGATTGTTTCCTTCTGTTTTTCAAACCTACGCTTTTGAACTATCCAGGATTTAACGAAACTTTTGTTCTTCATTCCCTGTTCTATTTAATTAGATAAAAACTGAAACTAGAAGGTAATTCCAGATATTTCCATGAATTGTTATCATCTGTCTTGTTACTTTTGGACAACTTTCCTTCTTTGACAGTCTCAATTACTTGTATTCTCGTAACATAATGATACAGTAACACCAGTATACATATCATAATGAACTGTATTTTCTTTTGTCTTGATGTTACCTCTCGTGAGAAAGAATCGGAAACATATTTTTGTGTAGTTTTTCCAGTTAAAAGTACATGATAGATATCAATTGGTTCCTTCAGTAAATTAGTAGTACATTGGCTTCCGATAAAATGAGTATATTCGTGTGACACTTCCGATTTCCATTTTGGCAGATGTCGGACGGTGAGATTTAAAATTTGTTGAAGGTTTTAACAGAGTTTTTGTGGAAGGAAAGCCCATGCTATAGTGTATACCGTGGATTTAGATGTGTCTGTTGTATAATAACAGTATTTATTACAATTATTATTTTCCTAGTTCAAGTTTTCCGAAGCATTTTTTAAAACTTGGTGAATTTTTCTCCATTTTTGATATTATGGTTTCATAGTTGGATGTTGGATTAGTTTATGATTATATAGATTCCTTTCGGCAAAATTTTAATAGCCCTGTATCTTGGGAAGGTGAATAAAATAGTGTGAAGATAGCTGTTGTGGGGGTGGGTTGTTGTAGAAAGTAGATTTAATTTGAATACATTAATAATTATGCAGTTTATGATATTAATAATTATTAAATGCAGCGTTTTTATGAAATGATTCTATTTGTGCAAGTGTACTCGTGGTAATGTATTCCATAACGTGTACCACTATTGGATTTTTCCAACTATTATGTTACAGATAAGTGAATGCAGAAATTACTAGTTGCTAGTAATGTAATTACCAACTGAAGTTATCAAGGTGTAGAGGCATTCATCAAATTTTTTAATTTTCATTATATAAATACTAAATAATTCATCTCACACAGTCTGTATGTTCATAAAATGTAATGCACTCAGGTAGACCAAGAAAGTTGATTTAAAAATGCATTACTTATGTTACTATTTAATGATTGCCTGAACAGTACACTTTCACTACTGCCAGCAACAGAGCATTTACAATATAAAACGTGATTAGTCTGATTTTAGTGATTAGATTACTTATACCTATCAACATTATATTAGAAGTAAGGGTGGTATAGGATTATATAGATTGATAGTGATTATTGCAACCACGTAAGTATATAACAAAGGATAATGGGGTATATAAAGTAAACTAGATACAAGGTAGGCAGCATATTGAATTTAACTAGCATGCAGTGCAGTATACTGTGAAGTAGTTTGAGTGAAGTGCGAAGTTATTGTCAGCTTAACGTTCATTTCGTTTTCGTACTTACGTGCGATTAGATAATAAGTCACTCAGCCCAGTTATTGTTAAAGCCCGGATATTTATTTGACAAATAATTTGTGTGGTGCATTTACTGGATTGATTTACATCACATCTCACACTCCATTAAATCTTTTGCATGTGTATTTTCCTTTACGTTAAAGTTCAAGTTGATAGGAATCAGTATACTGTGTTTAATAAACATTTTCGGGGGCGCAATTATCAATAATCCTGTGTTAAATAAACTAAACAACTGGTATTTTGTAAATACCAGTTCCTTAATCCATTTTATGGACCAATTTTAATATTTGAGGACTTGTAAAAACACATAAAGCTAGTGATTATGCGAATTGAAAGACCGTACAATTCTCCGTTATTATTACCCGCAATCAAATACTACTACCAGAAATTTCTGTGTCTTCAGACGGATTTTAAGTATAGTGTTCTTATTGATTCTTAGAATTATTGTATTAAATTTATTGTAGTTGAGTGAATATTGCTCATAGTTAGTAACATATGGACACATTAACAAAGTTTTCTAATTTTACTTTCTCTAGGTGCAGTTCGTGCTCACGAAGACAAATATTGAGTCTCCAATTCTCGATTGCTCATGCAAATTATGTATTCCATCAATGCGAACAAATAGAAGATTGGACGAAGTACAAGTCTCTTAATCCCAGGACACCTTCTCAACAATAGTTCTGCTCTGAAATTAATTACGACTTAAGTCTATTGGAAACTGAGCGAGGAATATATTCATAGACCAGTGAAACTAGAACAGCCAATCTGAATACATGCGTGGAAACTCCTGTTCCGTCTCATAATCAGAGGCGGACGCAGAATATGACACAGGGCTCACCCGTACTTAGTGGTGACGACGGCAGAAACTCCGCATCTGGAGGCGAGAACAAAATGAGCGTCATATCAGGACCCAGGATGCGGGAGACCATTCACTCCGGTCATTTCATGGTCTCGGATTTCGAGCCGGAGTCAGAAGCTCAGGACGAGGAGTACGAAGTCGGAATGCCCATTCCTCCTGGACCAGACGATACTGTTGTCGTTCAAGCTCCGCCGAACTCTGTGCCCCTGCCGCCTGTAAGCGTCTCGGATTCCTTCAATACGCCAATGATGATGATGCCCATGATGATGGAACCAATGATGATGGAGCCCATGAAATCTCCGGAGCTCCCCGTTGTCGCTGGCCCAAGCTACAGTCGAAGCCCTGCTGTTCCTTTTCTCAATACGTCAATTTCAATCGATGGATCCTTGACTAAACTTTTCCAGTGCATGTCCTTAGCATACCGGTACGTCAATATTAAATTCAGTCCTCCCCACACATTTGCTTTTGTAAATAACTCTTTTCTACGTCGTTTGCGTTATTTGCTTTCAATTAGCGATGCCCTCTTGTGCTAAATAAAATATCATGAATGGAATGCAAATAATTCAAGCCGAAAATTCTCGGAAATGATAAAGTAAATAAGAAATTACAGCCTAGAATTTAATCAAATAACTAACAGCTAGGAGCATTGCGAAATATAGAGCACTTACAAATTACAATACAAGTTAAACCCATTTCGAATTCCATGCAGAGTTTCATTTAAAGAATGTACTGCACAATAATTCTGATTGTATGCTGCTTCTAATTACTTATTAAGTACTACTAGATGAAAATTACGTTACTAATTAACTTGAAACATAATAGATCTGCTGAAGTAATTGTAACCAATACCTGATGGAAGTTTCAGTTTTTTTTATTGCTCTAGATTTGCAAAATAGCAGCAGCAATAATTTAATGATTTACATTATCTACTGACGATTAATCATCCATGGCTAAGCAAAAGATTAATCAAATTGTACTTAAAAACTCTTAGCACTTAGCACATGTAGAAAGTGATTAAATAACAACGCTTACTTCTAGTTGTAAAGTTAAGTAACTTTATATCACAACTCGTAAATAGATTGAGAAGTTGTTCTGATAAATATGTAGGAGTTTTAAAAATAGACGCATATCCAAGTAAAGTTAATTTATAGTTTTTTACTCTTTTCATTACATTTCTGGCTTCTTTAAAAAGTTTTTTTTGTCACTACATAATTTTCATATCCATTTAAGGAGGTATAGATTGTCTAGCTAGATATTCTAATTAAAACTTTTAATAATAGTAAAGCATTCTCAGTAGTAAAGATAGCAAAGTAGTTAGGTGTTGCAATAAGTAAAGCAGGCCACCTTGATTGGACAGAAAATGTAATTGGCTGTTTGTTTCTTGCATTATGTTGTGACTACTATTTTGTGTGCATAATTGACGAAGTAAGCATGCAGGAGTTGTATCACTCTATATTAAAGTATAATACAATAGTGAGTAGAGTGACAGGAATGGGTAGCTTGAATGTGTCTGCTATTAATTGTATAATTGCATTTACAAAAATAAATTGTGTTTAGTTGGTTTTCGGTTGATTTTTGTTCTCAGTGTGTATTTATAGAATATTTGATACACCAAACTGTAACTGTAGGAATGTTAACTTGCAACTGAAGATATAAGTTGCGTCATCATTTTATCACGTATTTTTGTGATCATTAAGGACAAGACCTTTTATAAGATAACCAGTCGACCGCTCACTAAAAGAGGGCTGGCGTGGCTCTAGGTACATCATGTAGTATTTATTTATGCTGGGTAGGCTTAAATTTATGTTTTACAGATAATAAAAATTTATCTATCCACGCTAGCAATCTTAAAGTCTACTGGTTTGAGATTGTTGCAACATGATTGTGATAACTTTTGTAATGTGACATCTTGGAAAAAAATTCCCCTTTGCGTTTGCATTGCTAGAACAGAATTGCACTTACTTAATATATCAGTTATGCATATTAGAGCAAGTGGAAGCTTGTGATAGTGTTAAGGAAAATACAGACTAAAAGTAATACGATATGAGTGATGGCTACCCTTGATTAAGAAATAGTTTAAAATATAATGTCTAGTGCATTCTAAAACATCAAAAAATAGTTTCATATAAGTTGAACCGAAACTTAAAACTTGTGAAAGATTTGTACAAGAGAAACGTTACCTTTTCAGACTTTAATGCTATGTATGGTTATTTTGATGGGTTTCTTTGTAATTTCACTTTGAAGATTTCTTGGATTCTATTCACAGTTGTTATATGAAGCGCATTATGATTTTTGCATGGTATCTTTACAATGTCTTGGGTTTTGTCTAGCAATGCCCTGAAAAGATAGCAATAATGTGTGGAGACAATTTTGTTAGCCCTGGAGTGAATTATTGAACTTTACATGAGGTAAACGTTTATGAGCTGTTATCTGATGCATTGTCGGCTGCTAGACACAACATCTAAGCTCATTCTATGTAGAACGTTACAAGTACATACAATTATACTTCTATAATCAATAATTTTAGTGTAGCAGACTACTTTATGTAGCATTGAGTCTGGTAGTTGTGTACATAGATATAACTAATATTTAGTTTCATTCAGAATATTTCATTACTTTCTAGTTTCTATCTGTAGAATGGCCATAATATCCTCCCACCGTCAGCACAACAAAGCAAATCTAATGCATAATAAATGAGGAGGTAAAAGTTCTACAATTTGAATAAGAATCAAAGGGAAGGAACGCAATTCCATGCATGTGAATTGATGTGAGTGAGTTTAGTTCATTATTGCGCTCAACGCTGACTGACAATGACGGAAAAAACTTACGTTCATGTGAAAGTCTCATGTTTAATATTGATTATCGTCTTCTTCGTTTTGCTGTTATTTTCGCATGAACAACCTTTAGATTTTACGCTAAATATTTATTCAGGAATGTATGCCAGACAAACTTCTAGATTCTGTTGTAGTTACTGTTGTACTACATTTTAACCGAAACTACTATTTATTAGTTTTTTCGTCCTACCCAAGTTTTTGCTTTCAAAACATTTTAAGTTTTTGATATTGATAAAATAGCATAATAGCATTGTAGAATCACATGCCAGACAATATTGTACTATGAATATAATAGCGTCATTTGTAGTAGTAAAAAGGTATAGCATATTACAATGTATCGTGTCAATTCAAATTCACACTAAAATTAAAAGTAGAACTCGAGTGTTTTCGAGACTTTGCGTCTATGAGTTTTAAATGTAAACGATTCTAATGCATACTGTGTATATCCAATATCTATTCTCTGTACATAATGTAGCTCATTTTTTAAGCTTAGCACGTAGAATTCTAAAAGTTTTTTTCTGGATTGCTTTACGACATAGGTCTGCAGCTCAAAACTGATTATTACTAGTTATTTGTATGAATGACGGTAGTACTTAAGTAGATTTATTTATTGGAGACGATAACCAAATACTGGAATCATTCAATAAAGTAATGTTCTGCTAATGACCAGTTTTTTGAGTAATTAGTTTTTAAAGAACCTGCAATGCAAAATTAGGGGATCGTAATGTATACAGTATAACGAAAGATTTATGCGGTTTATACTATCTTATAAATGGTCTGAGCTTGGTGTGTTTGTGTGACATGGATTTCATTTACATAAGATGGAGAACTGAGAATAGTTAGCATTCTTGAAATCTTATATTATTTATCAACAATTTTTATGTGTTTAATTGTTTTTTACAGACAAAAATTAACTTCGCCTAAGTGGAATCGATTCAAAGGAGTTCGACTGCGGTGGAAAGATAAGATTCGGCTGAACAACGTTATCTGGAGATGTTGGCACATGCAATGTACGTCATCAACAGATGCTCACGTATTTCTATTCGTAATATTATTCACTGTCGATAGCTGCAGAGCGGCACTACCACTTGTGTGACATGTTTTGAGAGCTTGACATATTGCGTTGGAAATATCTTAGCAAGTATAATCTTACGATTAGCTAGGTGTAACAAAATGAAAGATGTATTAGGTAATTTGTCGTCTTCGGAGAATACGCATGATTTAGCAAAAAAATAAGGATCATCAGAAATAGATATTGGCATACGACTGGACTGAATTAAAATATGCATTTATTTTTGACAATTTACTAAACACAAGTACACTTTTACATGCGCATAATAAACATCGAAATTACACGTCGCCAATGAAGCCTTTTGAACGGTACTCTGGCATTCGGTTGTAGAACTGGGGCAATAAGGACGTTACATGCCCTATTCCAATTCCAACGAATTCTTTATAATATTGAATCAAAATGTGACGATGTTACCTTTATTATACACGGATTTCTAGGCGGGACAAGTGATACCTACAGATAATGAGTAGCGTAACGTATACACTTAACTATATTTTCAATTGTCTGATTAGTTGGCCATGTGTAATAGTTTGTCTTTGTCCAGATGAACTTTAGTATCGATCGATACTAAACAAACACATTGCAACAAAACTATCTGTGCATCTTGTGCTCATCTGTTACGTAATACAATTAAATACATCTAATAGGGACTTATACAATTTTTCAAATATTTGGTTCAGATTATCCATGAACTACTACAGTTGATATGATAGTAATCACAAGCACATAGGAAATGATGTTGAAAAACTGAATCCAGTCAATATAATACTTGACCTTGTATTAGTGATAAAGTTCAATGTTCATTGCTGATACATTGTCACCCATGCTTTTTATATAAGTAAATCCTAAGTAGTCGTGGTGAGGTGGTTTGTTGGAATTAAATGCAGAACGAAGCTCCACTCAAGTCGACCCATTTACAGATCCTGTGACTTGTGACACGAAGAAATATTAAGATAGATTAAATAAAACGGAAGATTAGGTCACCAGAGATCTTGGGTCACCAAAGTCAGACACAGCATAAATTATCAAGAAAAAGGAAATGAATTTGGAAAACGAGTGATATGTAAATGCACGTAGTGCACTTATCTGGATGTTACTACCGTTTCAGTATGTATTATGATAAAGTAACATCAATATTTATTTTAACTAATAAAGATTAGTTTCATATCCGCCATTCATTTTCATAGAAGTTAATATACTAGTAAACTTTCACAAACTTATAGAAGCCAAATTAAGACAAACCTTATATGAAACCAGGTTTCAAAATATGCATAGTAATTATGATGTCCCTCATCTTTTAGCTAATTTATCTACAGAGGCTTGCAAATCAATTATAGTTGCAAGCTGTAATACCTTTTTTTAGCAGATTAGAAAGATATACCTAATAGATTTTTAATTAGTTGTATTGTTTCGGGGGAAGTAGGTCCGCACTTAGCAACTTAAGCCAGCCAAGGCGCAAATGTAAAGTATGGGCTGTAAAAACTCCGATGTAGAAAATTTTAGAGGATGTTTGATAAAAGCAGCAAGAGCCAAAATGTATAAAATAGTGATGGGTTCTGAAAATGGAGAGCAGGAAAGACAATTTAATTGCATTTACTTAGGCATTTGCAGGTGTACATAGTTTTGTGACGTTGCTGTGGGCATCAATTTAGTTAAACATGGGCTAAAAATATCGTCGTGGTTGAGCAAACTTAGAACACGGGTATTAAATGTTTCCTGTCTTGTGTCGGGAGACACACTTTATTTTTTAGTTTTATTGGAAGACATAAAGCGAGGAATGCAGTGGAAATTGGCGAAAAATTGGCATTGGTACATTACAAAGCGAGTACATTACAATTAGGTAGTTAGTGTAACATTACCCGTACATTAATTAGTGATAAATATTATGTCCTTTCTGTTGGCTGCTTTCCAGCATTTCTAATGAGTCTTGAACAAGTAGTAGAAAGTTGACGCTATATGACGGTTGGCTGCTGTTTGACTTGCTGCTATTTTATAATGTCAAACTAAAAGCCTCGTAGACACGAATATGACTACCTAAAACAAGAGTGGAATTTTCTGCACAGGTTGCACCATTGACATCTGCTTTTGTCATCGTCTTTAGAATAAAATAAGCTATTACCTTTTGACATCATAAACTAAACGCGTGTGGTTGCTTTCATTCAACGGAGGGACTAAAGTTCAATAGTACATTTAATAAGGTATTCTGTGATGAATTTGATTGGAAACTTTGGCATTGAGAATGAAAAGAGTTAACGCTAAGCATCTCACACCCTGTCCCCATTTATGCAAAAAGATTCTTTACACTCCTTGTCAATTGTGATATTTCAATTGAATAAAAAACCAAAAATAGGAACCTAAGCTGCAGTGGGTATTCATGAGAGTAACAAGCAAGTAAGCGATACGTAAACTAAATAAATTGATCTTTTGTTTTCATTTTATTTTGCAGTTATTTTGAAACAGAGGACATTAGTTTGCCAATTTGCATCTCCTCTCGATGTTGACCAGCACAACAAACCGGAGGTACAGGTAGTATGCCTTTGGTGTTACATTTTTTTATATTCACATTGTTTTAGTCTATGTCCATGCTTATTTAATATTGTGTTAGGCGGTGGTGATGGAGGGGAAGTACTGGAAACGTAAATTGTCCACCGTAGCTGCAGAGTACAAAAAGTGGCGTCTCTTCTACAGAAACAAAATGATGGGATGGACCCATAAAGATCCCACTCCAGATTTGGTTAGAATGTTTTGAGTTTATTCACAGTAAAACAGTGTAGATTATTTTCTTTGAGTATTAACCTCGGTTTTGTGTGACAGCACCCTGTTTCTCTGGATGGATTTGATTGGAATCGAGCAGCTCCTTTTGGGGGTGGACCTATCAATAGCATCCTGTTCGATGATGACCTCCTCATGGACTTCAGTGACACACTCTTTTCCAGTTTATCCAGTCAACCATTTGCCTTCCCCAATCCCAGGGAAATTGGTAAGGAGACATTTATTCAGATTGGAAAATCTTTTCCCCCTTATTAAATAACTTTAAATTTAAATAGTAAAAACTAACACGAGAAGACAGTATATGTTCTTTCTTACAACCTTTTTGTGTTCGGAATGTTTTATCCTTTGTTTTCCGATAGTGAATCCATAGGTAGAAATTCCTAGGTGAATAGTTTTTAATGTAAATAAATACGTAAATAAATACGTAAATAAATGACCGATGCATTTATAAGATTATTTGATAGTGACATAGTGGGTTGAATGATTATAACTTCAATTTGTCACATATTTGTGTGACATTTGAGCGACAAAATTTAAGATTAAGCAAGACTAAAAACTATAAAAAATGGAGAAAATGGTTACGTTATTAAGACTCAAGACAATCAGGCACAGGCATTTAATGTTATATTTGTATATAGTTAGCATAGCTACAGAGCCATTGCATTTCCTGAGTAGATTGTGTAGGTAGGCAGAGACATGTTCAAATATTATGTGATGAGATTGAGATGGGACCGCGTGCTTTGTTTTTTAACTGGCAAAAGTTGTTGGTGCAATGGTAAGCAAGAGCACGAGTTGCTTAGCATCCCGTAGAGTAGGTTCGTAGTACGTATTTGTAGGTGTTCATGGATTGTTTAGTTTTTTAACATATATGACGTCAAATTCAAGGCAACTCTGGCGTGGTGGAATAGTGGTCCAATAAGAGACAGCAAAGCTGAGGGTGTGTGATTTTGATGATGTGGAAAGTAAGTTCCCATGGAACATGTATGGATATTATTTTAAGATTTTATCGTCCCAGCAGCCTGTATTTGTACTTGCCAATTTCACATATTATTATACAATAGTTTAAAGCGATAGGAAATATTTTTGATACAGTGAATCCAGAAACAACTCAGTTCTCTACATTAAACATGTGTAACATCTGTACACTTAAAACGCCTTTGCATGATCCTATTGAATTTCTATTGCAATGGAATAATTGAATATAAGGTTAAAAGAGCGAATTGAGGAGTTTTATTTAACCAAAGAAATGATGTTATCATTTATAGGGAAAGACAGTTAGAACAATCAGATAGCAAATCTATTTTTAAAGTCGAATTGTATTTTAACTGGATATGTATATGTTTGATATGTCTTTGTAGTTGACATTGGTTTAGTATAATGTATGTTGTTTTCTTCCGTGGATAGAAGCATCGACAGTCACCAACATTAACCACTAACTTGGCATTAGAATTAAAGCATTGCAAAGGTCCTGGGTAAGAAGTAGCTCATTCCCCGTTGAATTTCAGAGTTTGAAGCTACACAGCAGACAAAAACCAGAGAGTGAGTAAGAGTAGTGTAGGCAGATTGCTGGTTTGCTAAGTAAGTTGTTTATAGGATGGAGAATGCGTGTAAGGATGCAACGTAGCAGTGGATGGAAATATAACAGTATAGGTAGGCACAAACAAATTATGTAATAGCAAAGAACTGAAGAGGGAAGTTGTCCTTGAGATTAGCTAGGCATACATTTATTTAAAATGTCTAATGCCTAACTATGGTATGTGCAAAATGCAACATGTACAGATACAATAGTGTATCATAGTATCTAGCTGTTGTGGTGTGGCGAATTCTCAACAGCTTAAAAAGCAATGTTAGCATTCACTCAGACAGATTTAAATGGTTGGGGAGCAAATGGTATAGTATAGATAGAATAAGTTAACTGAGGGAGCGAGTATGGGATTCTGTAGCATTTAGCGTACATAGAGCATGCATATTAGTTTGTGTTAAGTACCTGTTCATAAAGTCTTACTTAATATAATCTGTTTGGAAAAATCAGTTTCTATCGGTGCTGATTCAGCCGATATTAAGATTATCGCGCTTTTGCGTAATATTGTGTTAAGCAAGGCTACTTACTTGCAACTCTTACAAGTTGATGAAATAAGTAACACTACTGACGCTATGTGTATAATAATAAATGGAAAATATCTAATGTAGTCCTTTTATGCAACGTTTAAAATTCTACATTTACCATTGCCTTGTATTGATGTATGTGCTTATGCTCTCTTCAGTCTCATTTTATTATCAAGAGTTCCTTTTTTCCATCCTTTTTTCTAACATGAACTTGTTTGTGTCTCAGTAATGACTACATATTGTGTTATTTCACGTAGGTATGTGTAATATGAAGCAATTTTGCAGCAGATCTTTATACGTAATCTTAATCTGTATTCTTTGCTAAAAGGATATTCAATGTGCTCTGCTACTTTTTCTGTCGAGTCAGTAATACAGATATAATTATTAATTACTATGTACTCTTTTTTGTTTACATAAGTAATATGCAGTTTATGATGATTTTAGTTTACTCCTGCTTATAACTATTAATACGACATGCATATATGTTTCAATAACTAAGTTTTTGTTGTATTTGAAGACAGATTCTATGCAAAAACAAAGTTAACGTTAAATATATGTTGGACCTGGAGCTTGACCTGCTATTACAAATAGTTAACTCTGACTAGAATCAGTCAATGTTGTAAATTTTCTGAATGCTAATGCCTCCAAAATCTTTGAAATGAATAGTTAATGTTTCAAGGTGGGGCAGCAGCTGCTAAGACCTGTTAGTATATAAACACTTTTAAATAATTCGTATTAAGTTTTAATTGAAATTAATAATATTAGTATATAACAATTTATTCCACTCATAATCAATAAATGTTTTTGTACATATTTTATGCCAAGTAATTTGTTGGATTCTATATACATAATATGGCACTAACAGCAGATTGCTCTTTTTACTGAGTCGACAAAAGCATTGGCTACAGAAGTCGTCTTTCATTGCAAGGGGAATGCAGTTGTATCTTTGTAAATATTTGGATGTGTCACATAAGTTGTAATTTTCTATTTTTGGCCAGAAATACGTTGTTCGATGTTCACATCTTGGCATTAGATTTGTGATTGTTACATTTTGTAAAGTAAAATGGCAATCGTGGCGAATTTATGTAAAGATGAATTTTAATAATCATTTAATTTCATGAATATACTTTCAAAGCTCTTTACCTCGATTGAATTCGGAATATGTAATCTAGGATGAAATCTAATATTTAAGTTTACGGTATATCACACAACAATAAATTCTTGTGATTTACCTTGCATTTCCATTGTTTGTAATAGCGGATGTACTATAGTAACAAAGACGAATACCTAGAATGAAATAAATACGATCGGGTTTTCCAACGTCATGGTTCGAGTAATAGATTCGTAGGATGAGATACTACTTACGCTGAACTTTAATTATGTATTCTTTGGTCTATTTCTTAATTCTATGATGATTTCTCGAATTCTCTCGCTCGACATTTGATTTGGAATTGATTAACCTTGACCTTCTTCCTTTTTTACTTTTATGCATGGTATAAATAAGTTCAAGTGTGCATTTAGAATCTAAGAGCGTTTGGTTGCCCATCTATAGATGGGAAATGCAATTCGAATAAAAAATAAAATTTATGCAGTCGAAGTATGATTTTCATTTAATGTGGTTCTGTTGTTTGCAGCAAGAGCAGGAATGGTTGCAGACTTTATACAGCCTGGGTTAGTACAATTGCAACCTAATTTGGAGGATTTTATGGACACTCTTGAGCCGTTGCAAGGTATGTCAAACGTTCTAGAAGTTAATTTTATTTTTAAATGTACTCGTAATACTCGTATTCGTTACACGGTTCTGGAAAAGTATTATTGTAATAATTAATTTTAATGTATTGGGAAGGTAGCATTTGCACGATATCTGTATTTGTATTAGATCCGTGATGGATTGTTTACAAAAATAGCTGTTCATGTGAAAAAGACATAGGATTTATGTAGAGAAATAATCTTAGCTTATTTATATATTTTATAATATATAACTTAAGTTGTCTAGATCAATTAAATTATTTTGTACGAAATCAATTAAATTAAAGGAAACGAAATACAACTGTCGGTTAAACCTCGGAGATATTTAAGAGAGACGACAATACCTACTGATTAGGAGTTAAGTACTATTTACTGAATATAGACTTCTTTGTTAATTCATGTCCTGACGTGTATGAATTAACAAGCACGAGAGAGGATTTGTGTTTTCACATATAGCTGTGTGCTGCGGTATTACAAGTGTTTTTCAACTTAGAGCACAGTGCAGTGGCATTAAATTATATTTGCCTACGTTTACCACTTATTGACGATGTTCTGATTGGTCAGTCAAATAAAGTCAGACAAACTGATACCATGCATTTCATGTATTTCAGACAAATTGGATTAAATATTAACAATTTACGTTTTTGCAGATTATGTCAACTCCAAGTTATTGCCTCCAGTTCCGGAAGAGTTGGATAACTTTGATTCTCCTGAAGGTCTACTTCCAGTCGAAGTGCTTCCCCCACTTATACAAAAAAACTCCAACTCCACGATATCGAAGCAACAAACCTCAGAGGTGGGTGGGGCTCATCAGTCCGTACTATCAATGGGTAATGGGGGAGTGAGAATTCAGTCGTCGAATTCCTCTCCTGGCTATTCTTCAGCAGTACAACAGCAGTCCAATTATTTCCAAATGTCGGAAATGAACGGCGCGACCCGCCAGACGCATGAATCAACCATAGTGCAGCAACAAGCGACGCCGGTCAGCGTTGTGATGAGTGTGCCGCACCATCAGCCACAACAGAAACAACAGTCTCAACAGCAACTAAGTCCTTCCACGTCTAATTCGTCTCTCTTGAAAGATGGGAATTCTCATCATCGTGATCCCCCTAGCCATCAATCATCCAGAGGTGGCTACTCTTCCCGACATGATATTTTTGCTAAGCCTGTGGTGAGTGCTTCATTTTTTGTTCAATAATTATATATTTATCTCAGCCGAATCCTGTAGAATTGCAAATACTTTACTATTATGACTAAAGCTCAAGCTTTACCAAGTTAGTATACATGTAGGTGCAAGTTAATTAGCTGCCGAATTTTCAACTAGTTGTTATTATACTATTAGTAGCAAGTTACCAAATTAACTACCATGGTTGGATATTCTATCCACATTTTATGTAAATTTCTTAATGTCCAGTCCATAATACTGTAAGACAAATCATTAACGAGAGCAAATATATATTGTATAAATATAAAACCTTGACTAATCCGATACTAATATTTGGTAGGAAGCATGATTTTATTTGAACGTTTTTATTGCAGTAGGATGTCTGGAAATTAAGTACCATCATCGTTGTATAGGAATTGAAACTGAAACATTATATTTTGTATTTTATGGATATGCTTTTTAGAAATCTGCATTGCCATTAACAGTGTGCGGAAGTATTCCGGTTTTTTAAAAAAGTATGCTTTATACTTTTATGGTTTTATGTGTATTTGCTTATGACTAGAACCTCAGCTTACTGATACTCGTAGAAAAAGTTATTTGCATATACCATAGACAATGGGTTCGTCGTCCCTTCAATTTAATCATATCATTTGTTGATAAGAAATAATTATACTTATTTGGGTGGATCAAAGTTTTTACTTTGGGTGTGGTACCAAGTATTTGTGTGATTCCATTATGTTCATTTTGTTAATCAGAGTACAATTAACAAATGATTCGTTTGAGTGTGATCAAACTTAAATAATTTCATATGTAATAATTTCAAGATCAGGAAATGTCTCGCGTTAGAAATTAGACACCTACCTATATTAGCCATTATTTCGCGATTGTGACATCAATTTAAGCAAGGGTCACAATAATTGCAAGTTTGCAAGAGTTAGAGTTTTAAAGCTAAATAAACAGTGCAACTAAGTAGTAATATTTTATACCTGGAATTAACCTTGGACCAATGGCGTGTGTACTAAAGCAGAATACTAGATGTACATTGACGAGATACATACCTGAAAGACTACTGTTATGGTTTGAAATGCAGTTGGTTTAATTAGTGAAGGTATGAGGGCAAATACAATACATATGTGCGGACCGGACAATGGATAGGTGTTCAGTAGGAATGTTATCAGGACAGAGGGATGTGTCTATCCATGAAACAATGTCGGTGGGGTTCAGATTTGTCAGATGCTGTACATTGAGGTTACATTGAGGTTCTCGCCTTGATCCCAGCCAGCCAGGCAGGCAGTCACGGCACGGACTAAGAGCACATGTTCCCCTTGTCCCCTAAGTTGTTGGTGTACATTTATGTACAGTTGTGTACTTTCTCAGTTCTGAATGCATTTTACTGACGTTCCGTTCCTTATGGACTCAGCATATGTTTCCTATATGGAATTGGAAGTTGTCGGACGGAGTTTATCTCCCAGTATTTCTGACATGGTCAGTCCTCTGTTCTTGATTCTTGGTTTCTGACCCCGTCAACTTCAGATCCATCTTTTATTCTGCGATCTAGAGTCATCTGAGACCTGTGTCGTCTCACGGGATTCTTGTTTCCTCGTCTTCCTTCTCTCAATCACTCACAATTCTCTTCCGAATTGACATTTCCAGTTGCAGTTTTCTGTGCATAGCATTTGTCTGACATTCTTTTGTTGTTAAGTCCCAGTCTGTCCGGAGGTCTGTACGTCCCTTTCCCATTGACGACCTCCGCGTGCACCACACGTCGGTCTCCGACTCTGGGGAAATGTGGGACGAGTTCTCTGCTTCAGATATTGACCTTCTGCTTACAGTTAAGTTTCGATTCTTAATTTCTCAACACTTTCTCTCTGTCATTGTCCTCCGTCAGTATTACAACATTCTAATATATCATTTTATTTTATGACAATTATCAAAATTAATTTTTGAACAGCATTTAAAAAGTATCAAAGTTTCAATACAAAATCAATTACACAGAGTTTGAATCTATGAATATTTGAGGTTTAGAATTAGAGACGTGGGATCCTTGTGTCATTATGGATGACCAGAATACAGGGAGAGAATTCAGATGGTGGAGAGGAGGGAGATGTTCACCGGTTGGAAGTCAGGGAAATAAGGAGAAAACGAGGCCTGTGTGTCTCTCACTTTTATACGACTCAGTGTCCTTCTGTCGGGTCCAAAAGTCAATCCCAACGACAGTAAATGCACTGTTTGGACAGGAATACTCATACTTTAGACCAGCAGTTGACCACTATCTCCCTTATCTCATGTCCCTAACTTTTGTATAACTTTGTATTACATGGCTTTGCCCACTACTATGCCATGAGCAAACATAGTGTTCCGTTTTGAGGGGTTATACTTACTTAACGATGGACGACTCAGTATCTTTCAAGAGATTATTTCGCTTCTGCTCTCGACGTGATCGAGACGGATAAGTAGAATGCCTTCCACATGCTCCATTACTTTCATTATTAGTATTACAGATAGGTATACCTACCATTAATTATCAGTCCCTTGCCCAGTTCCCTGGCTTTGTTATTAAATAGTATAACTGCTTATATCTAGCATAACCCTAATTTATTAGCCACAGAGGTTGCACAATATATAGGTTCTTATATGAAGGTTGTATAATTCTGTACAGTACAACTCGTGCAAGGATCTCATCAATGTAATGGCCAGTATACAATGTTAAACAGAGGACATTTATTATACTATTTTATATATGCAATAATTATATGCCAAAAAGAGTGCTCAAACTTTTTATACATACTTCCATTAGCTAACTGTGCTGTTATTAAGTTTGTACAATAAAATATAGTTTCTCAAATCACCACCTTATCGTCTTAAAGTAATATAACAGCAAAAAATGT
The DNA here is from genome assembly GCA_019776445.1 of Tomocerus maximus. Lineage (NCBI taxonomy): Eukaryota > Metazoa > Arthropoda > Collembola > Entomobryomorpha > Tomoceridae > Tomocerus > Tomocerus maximus. The sequence continues at coordinate 24,570 of JABASH010000473.1, forward strand.
TCGTGGGAGTCATAGGTGCCTTATTTACAACCGACGAAAGGAGTTAATGACATTAAGTTTTAGCTAAAGAAAGAATAAAGTGAGACTCAATGACTAGTTACATAATTTGCTGTAATAGGCATCACTACTTAAACTTTAATTTACTGTTTGTCGAGATTGCGCCGTGAGCAAACCGGGAAGCTGCTCTTTTATGCACGGGTGACCGTTTCATTCCAGAATTTATACTATGATTATAACTTTTCAATAGATTACTTAGATTTAATGTAAAACTACAACTTTTTAGGTGGGCCGAAGTAGACAACATCAGTCATTTAGATATCATTTAGAAGTATTTCGTAAATGTCTAGAGAAACAATTTGGTTTCAGTGACTTGTTTGACGTCAAAATTAAGACTCCGAAATTATACTAATAGTTACTAGTTACTATGTTACAGTATGTTACTATTTATTTCCAAATAAAATTACCATAAAAGAATGCATTAAATTAAAGGTTATGAATTGTTGAACATGTCTATTCACGATTAAACTAGCTAAATCTAACCAAAGTAAATATCTTAGCTGAATTGACAGTAGTTTCCATTTGAATTTTTCTACCTAGGCAATTTTTTTAAATCTTGTACTGTTGCGTATTACGTTGAGATTGCGATGTATTATCACAAACAGGCCAAATTTAGAAAGTATTTATTTGTAATATTTAGGCAAGCAATTTTAGATATTCAAATGCGGATAAATAAAATATGGTTTTTACATACGAGGAATGACAGTTCTGCTGATAGATGCAGTTTAAAATACATAATTACCAAAACTGTGTTATTCTGGCACTGGGCCATTAGTAGGAGTGAAGTATTTTCAATGGAATTGATAGATAATGATTGGGTTTGGCAGGACAAAAGTTCGTGTTCAGACATTTGTATAGAACCAACTCACACAGTTCAATCCTGAGAATCATTCCGTTATAATTGACCTCCCCCTTTACTTCTCATGCTTTTCAGGCTATGAACGATCGATTATCTGTCAAGGAAAATTTCTAAAGCTTGCAGGTATTTTTTGATGTAGTGGATGTTCTTTAAGGTCTTAGTGTTGTACAGTAACTAGTTCATGACTAATTATTATATCTGTGTAATGTAAATATTTGTGCACCTTTTTGGACTTTGTCATTCATATATTGATAGAAAGTTATCAAGACATGGTACAGACGAAGACTGTATATGGCAATATGTATGGTAAGACTTTTAAGACTACATACCACCCTCATACCCAGTTCTTAAAAAAGTCTATATTTTCTATTTAGCCTGACGGTATGACCTACCTACCTCCAAATAGTGCCTATGGTGTCTACCTACTGTCACTGTCAAATGCACTAGTTCGTGAATTTACAATGAATCGGACATTATTATACCAATTTCGAAATTTAGTTCGAAATTATTTAACCATCAAATTGCAATCCTTATTTATTAAACGAAAATTAGTCAGTATTTATTTTCTTTGTGTCGAGCTGTGTGTATTAAATTTTAGGTAGTTCGGGTTGTTTGATTTAATGATGAGGTCAAGAGAGTTTAAATATGTTAGATAAGTTAATGCTTGTTACGAATGAATGCGTAGGGTAGAGTAAACATTGATGAGTATGAAATACTATTTATTAATGGGATGTGTACAATTGGTTTCTTGTTAAATTCTTTATGATTTGTCATCATTGATTGACAACGTCAATGTAGCGATCACGCACTGAGCATGTGGACACTTCTCATACTTATGAATGCTTTATTTACTGTACAGGGGAAACCACGCGGTCGTTCACGAAGTGGCACGTCTGGTCGATCTATGCTGGGTTCGACTCCATCACCTGCTGTCTCATCCTGTCATCCGCCGCCACCGCCGAATAATATGACGCATCCAAACATGCACACAAATATGGCACCTTCTCAAATGTCAAACTCGATGTCAAATTCAACGACGCTGCTGTCTCATCTCTTGACCACTTCGGGTCATTACACTTTTATTATTTCACTAATGCTCTCCGCCAAACAGTTTCCAAATGAATGACCTAATGCACCTATGCACCGAATAATAAAGTTACTTTATGCATATAGGAAATGGAGCTCATTTCCCCGGCCCTGTCCCGATGGACAAAATGGGGGCTGCCCATGGGAACAACATGGTACTTAGCGGCAATTCTTCGATATTACAAGCTACAAACGCGGGTCCGAATAACATGATAGGTACCATGTCAATGGCCCAGCAAGATAATATGCAGCAACAACACCATCAAACTCATCATCATCATCACCACCCGCAGCAGCAGACGCAACAACAGGGGCAACAACAGCAGGCGCAGCAGCAGCAGCAGCAACAACAGCAACAACAGCAACAACAAGCTCAACCGTGGAACCCGAAAAATGCAAATGAAACTATCAATCCAAATGTTCCGGTAGTATTTGTGAATTTCCAAATTTAAAATATAACTAAGAAATAAGTACTGAAGTGAAAGAGATATTGACGCTGGTCACTAATATCTTAGATTAATTTCGGCTTGACAAAGTCTATACTGCAGCTGAACCATAATCAGCAAAATATCAACGTTGGAGGGTTGAGTGGCGGAGCGGGCAATGTTTCTCCACCTTTACTGTCCAATACTCCATCCCCGCCAATGGGACCTCCTCTAGGTGGACCTGCCTCTCCTTCGAAACCATTTCGACCCAAAAGTGACACAGACAGGGTATTTCGATATTCAACGGAAATCTTTATGATTTTTAATAATAATTTGAAATAATTTTTGCGTGTTGATGATAGGAACATCGTCGAGTGTGCCATATAAATGCCGAACAGAAACGTCGTTGCAATATTAAGAATGGGTTCGATATGCTCCATTCTTTGATACCCCAGTTGAGTCACAACCCAAATGCCAAGGTAAATTGTGACTGTGGCTTCGGCACAGCCAATTTATCAGTGAGTAAATGTCTAATAAGTTATAGAGTAGTTGAGCAAATGCAAAGCTGATGTAGAGCTAGGCTATTAAAATCATTAACATTTTAAAATCTCACGTAGTATTGTGCATTGCGTCACTTCACATTTTTAACTATTACTGATTGGGTTTGTTTTTAAATGCTGTTTTCTGGTCTATATGTCAATTTTAGGTGAGTAAAGCTGCTATGCTTCAAAAAGGAGCGGAATATATTCGACAATTAAAGTTAGAAAGAGCTCAATTGAAGGAAGAGATCGAAGCTCATCGTCTAGAAGTGGATGCTCTCAATTCTGCCATAAATAACTGCCAGTCTATGCTTCCTGCCACAGGAGCTCCAGTCTCACGCCAAAGAACTAATAAAATGAAGGAAATGTTCGACCAATGGGTCCGATGCCGCACTACTGAAAATTGGAAATTTTGGATTGTAATTACAATTTGTTTAAAAATTTAATTCGATTACGATGGTGTCCAATTGGCTTACATTTATTTCAATATCAATTACAGTTTAGCATTCTAATTCGACCTTTACTGGACTCCTACAATAACTCTGTATCCACAGCCAGTGTGGATGAAATGTGTAGAACTGTACTGGCTTGGGTTGATCAACATTGCTCACTCGTAGATCTCAGACCAGGTAACTTTTCTAGATTTAACAGAAACAGTTTTGGTAAACAATTATTACATTATTTTTTTCTATGCAGCGGTATTGAATTCGCTGCGTTATTTGTGTACCACAACGGACATTCTAACAAATCCGAGTAATTTGCCGGAGGAAGCTTACAAAGCTGTTAATAGGGCACCACGAGACAACTCTGAAAGAGAACCAAGGTACCTAGTTTTGTGTATATTAATGATTTGCATTATTTTTTAAAATACTATCCACGCAATTTTCAAGAAATTATAATTTCCCCTCTAATTGCAGGTGACGAAATTTGATTTTGCCGGAAATTTCAAAGCCCGAAATTATTTTATAATCACGGAAACTGCATGTAATTACTGTATTATATGTGTGAGTTGTGTGCCATTGATTATTAACTGAAGAGCTGCTCTGCAACGTTGATTTGTACACATAAAAACATACATAGTACGCATGTACATAAGATACATACAAAATTACAAACTGTTAATTTAATTGTTTAATTTGAGAGATGTTAAACAAGAGAGTATATTATCCTTATAATACGTAATTTAGTGAAATGCAAATATTACTTTGTTGAGATGTTGAAGAGCTTGGAAGATGTAATGAATGGTGCATGGGTGGAGTGCAAGTTTAGTGTGCTAACAATAAAATTACCTTACCGAGGTACCTATTTTTTAGATAAAAATTTGTGTTGGTAAGTTGTTAAGTCAGAGATTCGTGCAGAGTGCACAAAAAATAGGGAAAGAGTTTTGGGAAGATGAATGGAACAATCAAATATATACTTTTGTCTGACTGGTGAGTTTCGCTAGATTTTATCAACGGCGTTCTGTCAATTAGAGTACTATTGTAAATTTTTCGAAGTACCGACTTAAAAGTAGATGGACAATCAGTGGCGTATAACTGTACTTTACTGAATAATAATTATCATTTTAAAACACAGCAAAATGTTTGCAGTGCACTTTTGGTGTCTGGTTTTGACTCGCGACAGTCAACAAAAATATGCAAAGGACTTAAGTCAATTATTGCATTCAATATATAGCATACAAATTTTGCACATTTGGAAGATATTTCTTAATTCTGAGATAAATGTGAGTGCTAATGTTATCAATGTTAAGCAATCGTCAGAACGTATAAATATACAATTTCAGTGATTGTGCTACTAGTAAAACAACCATTAATCGTTAAATGTATTCGACTTACTCTGGAGAATTATATTAGCCTATAAATAATTAATGTTCATATTCCGTTCTTTACTGCTATCAAGAGATACGGGCTGAGCAATTAATTATCATATATATGTGACATGTAATGTTACTACAGAACGAGAAAATTGATATACTGTTGTATGAACTCAAATATTTTAGATGTAAATATAGCCGAACAAAAATTTAAGGATATAATGCACAATATAAATAAAATGCATCGGATTCTTTAATACGTTATTGTGATTTTTTTTATCGTTTATTGCATAATTAAGATAATATTCAGAAGCGATTGTAATGTCAAATTGATACGACCATGACCAGAATGTTGCAAAATATTTCAGTATCAAACAATCTGTATTGAACAGGGCGTGAAATAAATAGTTAGCCAGGGTAAATTCCACTTTTTGCGACATTTCGCACTTTGGTATCTTATTGTATACATAACCATAGAATTTTCCCGGCAGTATAAGTACTTCACTGTCATTGATTTTGCTCATTAACTTATTACTGACTTATGTTTTGTTTGAACTATGACTTTACGTAACCTTGCATCGTAACCCTCAGGCATATGGATTATATCAGGTTAATCCATGCAAGGCTGGGGTTCCACCTACTTACAAAGGCTCCTTAACGCATTTTAATCTTCAACATCTGTTTAATAACGAAACTGAATGGACGCTGTATATTTCATAACGCGAAAATATAGACGATTGATTTGGAAGATTTAAATGGGATAGAGATCTCGACAATTCGAAGTGGAACACTGCAGTGAGAACTTAGAACGTAAACATAAGGGTACCTAGAAAAATTAAAGGAGATCTATAGTCATCCACTAGAAAGAAATATATCTAAATTTTACAAATACTTGTGCGAATTTGCTTAATCAGAGGACGTCAGCTATTGAAATTCTTGCGTCAGAACCTCTTCCAATTATTTTATAAAGTTTTGTAAGGTGGGAGTCTAGCAAAACAATTAAATCATTAAATCATCGTAAAGCAAGCATACTGTTAAAAATGATGAGTATACTAAGATATGATAACTCTAATAACATATTCATTACGGCTATAATTTTATTTGTGTAGTGAAGTTGAAAACTTTTAATCCCTTGTAATCAGTAATTCATCACTGGATTTGTATTCAGGTAGTTGCAGGCAGATTACCATCAGGAAACAATTAAGTAAAAAAAATGCATATGCCAAATGAATCGATTATATATGTACGAACACGAACTCAGGTTCAATTACATTTTATTTCATATTTAACGAGCTTTCACATTTAGGGCCTTAAAATATTCACGACATTGTGTGACTTCTAACAACAGCAGCCGTGGGTATTTACATAAAGTTGTGCAACAACCAATAAGCAACTTTTTCACAAAGCATGCTAAAATACATGCAAAATTGAGTACTGAGTAGCATTGGGAAAACGTAAAAAATCGATCACAATTTTTGTAAATGTATTATTTTATAGACCAAAACGGACTTAAAGACGCAATTGCCTAGAAAGTAGTAGCACAAAATTTTGTACAGGTATTTAACTTTGGTTTTTCTTATTGTAGACACCCATGACTAATAATTTCCACTAAAATCCAGACGTTCATATACTGCATAGTATTATAAGCTGAGGCTTGCTACATTGAAATTACTATGGTGAAGATAATTATAGGATAACTATTTCATAACATATACAATAGACGAATAAAATGCTGATAACCAGTAACGTACATAATAATTTACTCGCAGATACAAAATCAAAATCACTCAATGTACATTTGTTTCATAGTTGTTACCATATGGCAAATGTGTCATAATTATTAGTTACTTTAATCTGATCGGGTTCATTTTATTTTTGGCTTTTCTACTGAGTTATTGTATTTTCATGGTCACCATAATACTTAGTTATAATTCTCTCTGTGGTCAATGATTTACCATCATACTTATTCGGAAATGTATAAATGTGAAATAACAGATCCATATCTTAAAGAATAGGAGCCAGTATACCAATTGTGTATACTTGCTTCCTTCTTTCTACCCGACATCACATTTGCAGAACTGAATTTATCTGTTTATTTTAAATGCATTCACAGTGATCGTTTAATTTCACCTCTTGACTCTTCTCGAGCTTAATTATTCTAATAATCGTCTTTAGATGGAAATTGCTTATCTCTTTGTATGCAAATTAGAGCCCAGTTTCAGAGTTTTCTTTGATATATAAAGATATAACAGTACCCTAAAGCTCGACATTAGATAGATTGTTGCTTTATATTTAAACCTTCAGTCATTGGTCAGAGGTATTGGACATTTATATAATATTGATACTGAATTTTATCATAATCAATTCTACTACAATGACATAACATCTAAACTTGCATATGTTTGTCTAACTTTTTACGACTAATATGGAGAAAGTACATTCAGTGCTATTATAAATTACATTGCTCTATCTCAATGGATAAGGGAGATAAATATATTTACAAACACATTAGAAGCATTACCACTGTGCTTACAGTATTCTAAATACCTATGCATTGAAGCTTACACTATTTTTTATTTTGTTAGAACATTTATAATATATCTACGGAAAGTGAATTTTTATTATATATACTATTTCGGTTTTGTTATTTTGATCTACATTAGTTTTCGTGATGTCGATCGGAGAAAAGTCATCAACTAAAGTAGTGTTCGTCTTTGGCAGGTGTCGTATAGCAGTTATGTGTATTAACCTGAATTGTGACGATAGGAATTAATTGCAAGTCCAGCCTGTATTACGTACAATGTTCAATACATGTATGTATATGGTAGTCAATGTCCACAGTTACTTACTCTGAACATTCTAAACTTCATTAATATTCTCCAGACTAGATTATGATTAGAGGCTGGGTTTTCTCCAGCTTTAGCACGCTTAGAACTTTGTACATAGTTTATCAAAGTACCATTACTGATTAAGTTGCAATTACAATAACTATGGTATGTTAATCGTAAGTAATCCCTAAGTTACATTAATGTTCTACAAAAAATAAATACTTGTTTAACAGATATGTAGGACAATTGAAAGGGACTGTGTGCGGTAAAAACTACTTGAACCATTTTCAATATTTGTAAATCCTTATTTTTGGCAGGTCTGTGTATTAAAGCAGCAGTGGACAAGTGTTTATCAATAAATGCTCTAACTTAATGGTAATTACATACATTTGTTCTATTTGTATAAAAACAATTCCCTGATAATGTGATTACTAACACAACCGAATGTGAAAATAATAACGTATTAGGACCACAATAAGAATAACGGATTGGAGGAAAGAAACTGTAGCTCTGGAGTTAAAAATGTTACTATATGGGGGATGAGCAGTGATCAGAGCAAACTTCGGGTAAATTAAATGGTAATTTTTAACCCTAAATTAAGCAGTTTTGTTGTATTTTTTAACTCTTAAGTTAGAAGTAACATAACTCCTCGTCATTCTTATTGTGACCATTCCTCTCAGACAATTTCCATCATTTTGTCAGCTATTATATTTAGGCTTGGAAGGAAGTTGGAACGGTACAGACAATGGAAATGTTTACTATCTCATAACGGCAACAATTCCCTTAATTCATGGTAGCAGTCTGATTTATAGATTCAACCGTAAAAATAAATTAAAGGATTCGTTTCTGGGAAATTTATTAATTGTATCTACAACACTCTAATCAAAAAATTGTATTAAAATCAAAGTCAATGCAGTTACATATTTCTTAGGTGTATGCAGAACATAATAGGAAACATTTAAGTCTTTTTCCTCTGTAATTTACATTATTAAAACAAATAGAAAATCCATGAATGTGACAATGAAAAACAGTAAAACTTGAATTTAATCCAAATGAGACTTGAGTTATGTTATAGTTATTGAACCCATGATCATTTAATATAAATCTGAATACATTTGAATGTTACCAAGTCAAATATCATTTCTTTGCATCAATATAATACTGCTAACTGTAGCTTAAAAAAAGTAAAATATCAATTTCCTGTTGCAGCTACACATTTACTTGAATAACTAAGATTAAGAAATGAGCTGACGGAATTGCTTTCCTATTTATTTTGTTTCTAAGATTGTCTATATCCTTTTATATACTAAAAAGCAACCAAATATTTAAATCAGACTGCTTTTTGTAAGTTGTTGCCATTGAATAATGTTACTTAAAGTCAATAATCATCAAACCTTATAGCAAGAACTGAAAGTGAGATTTCGTTTGACTTAGGTCTTCATTGCAGAAAATAACTGACTGAAAGCTTTTTTATCTTGCTCATCTTTTGTGCGCTCTATTTCCTTCAATTTAGCCAACTGCCCGTAAACCTTTGGTTTCGTGGTCGGGTCCAATTCGCACACTTTTTCATAGTCCGCTCGAGCTTCAGTAAACGATCCAGTTTCCATTAAGCATTCCGCTCGACGATATAGCGCTTTTATATTGTCTGTAACATTAGGATACGATTAAACTAAAGTAACATCATTACAACCTAATTATTTTTGATCAAATCAGAAAGTAAATGTAAAGACGCAAAATGGATTGTCATCCCTTACGAATGAATAACCGAAGAAGATAACGCTAAACTTTGATTCTTCAATCAAACTGAATTCATTTCAAATGATTTAGCCAAATTCAACAGCTAATGGCTAATACCAATGATATCCGACCGGTTAAATAACAGTTAAGGGGCATAAAAGTCATTTTAAGCTGTCAGTTTTAAAAAAAGTGTACCCTGAGCTAAAAAGTCAGCCAGTAATCTGCTTCAAATAAAACAAGGACTCCGCCAATAACAAAGACTTAACTATTTTTCCAAATGTCTAACAGAAAGAGGCCTAGGAGGTTAAAAATCAGTCGGGCAAATAAAAGTTGGTCAAGTTAAAAAAGTCATGAAAATGGATTTGCTAATTAAAAACGAAGAAATAGAATCTTACGCGGATCAATTTTCAACACTGACTCCAAATGCTGCTTTGCTTCATAAAAATTTTTCATTTTTATTTGGCATAAAGAGTAGTTCAAAAGGAATGGCACTTCCTTTTGCTGAATGGCAATATATTCTGCACTTCCTGGCTTTTCCCTAAAAAAGAAAGATTTGATTTAATTATTTCAATTTATACAACTAAATAAATATTAAAATAGAAGAAAACGTACGACGACAACACATGATTTGCTCGCTGGCAAGCATCACTGTAGACAACAGCAGCTTTCAAGTACTCTTTCTGGGAAAACAGATTATTCCCCTCTTCCCTTAACCCATCCAAAGAATTTAACTTTTCTTCATTGGTCTGCTGCCATGCTTCTTCCTTATAAAAGCCTGGAGGCAAAACTTCCAACATTTCTATACGAAACCCCAAAAATCATGATTTCACAATTTGAAATTTAAATTTAGGTTAGGATGTGCAATATTTAGAATTTCATACCGAAGCGATACACCATGCGTATGGGATTGGCCAACAACTCATTTAAGTCAGCATGACCCAATCCATTCTTCATCATTCCACAACACCGATGAGGCTCAGGGAGTGGTCTTGGGCTATAAGCCTTACGAATCAGTTGTAACACAGTGGGAAGCTGAGCATTATGCTGATAGAATTATGAAAATAATAATGAAATTTAATATTAAAACCGGGCAAATAATTTTTTGAAAGAACATTACCCGTTTAGAAACTTTGAATTCCGCGACTTCTCCAACTTTCATGGTTCTTAACAACATTTCCCATATTTCCAATTTGAATTTCTTTCCTAATATCAGTTCTAAAGGTGAACCCAAATTAGTCGAACTCTCAACTCCAGCGCCAGTGTCAGATCGGATGACGTTAAAATTGAATTTTAGCTAAATTTTGTAACACTAAGTTAGACAATGTAGTAAATTACATAAAAATTAGTCTTCTATTCTATATTTAATTAAAGCAAACCAACTTTTGTTCCCGGGCTGTACAGAGGAAGTTGAGTCTCTTCACTTTCTCTTAAAATTGTTTTCTTCGCACCCTTTGGTAAATCCGATTCTTGTAACCCCCCATAAAATTCTTCATTACTGTGGTGAAAAATAAGCATATCTTCTGCCGTAGATCTTGTTTTCTCTTCCCCTATGCCAGGCCCTATAAAATATATTCATTTATTCAAATTATAGAGAATATATAGAAGAATATATAGAATATATAGAAGCTTGTGTCGAGAATATATTTAGTATTCTAGTTCATTCTTTCAAATATAACCATTCCCAATCACAATAAAATAATAAAACTAACCTGATCTATGAATTAAATATGTTTAAGTTATACTTTAGAATAGATATTTAGTTTTTTGGTGTCTTGTGTCATGTGCTGGAAAGCAGAGACGTTTTCGACTGTGCCTACTGATACTGATATCGATCTTATCTTATGTATTAGTATTGACTGTACTCATTTAACACTTTAATAAAGCAATATTATTATTAACACACCAACAGTTAAAATTACAAATCATGAATTACTAGCAAGTATGGGACTTTAGGTATTTTGTAGCTGAAAATCACATTCATTCAATAACAAAATTGCAGTACCTACTGCGGATAATAATTTATTGTTGAAGTTCGCTTAGTTCACTAATCATTTAATAATAGTTAATTAATAGAATGAATAATAATTTAGGATTTGTCATAATTACATTGAAAACAAATTCATTTGTACCTTTAGCCAAAGTTTTTCGAATTTTGCTAGACATTTGAAGTTTTAGTTGACAGCTAGAATTAAAACTTTTTGTCACGTCAAAAGAAGAGATAAAATATTGACAAACATAACAACATAATTAAAGGTGAATGGAGGTGAATTGACAGTAGTCTGTTCTGCAGTTAATTTTAACTTGGTAACTAAGTATATTAGTTAGAGCCGTGCAGTCATGCAGTGCAAGTTAGAAGTTGTAAATTGCTTACCTATTCGTGGATATTACCACACATATGTTTCTACAGTAGTGCTAGTAGGTATGTCCGTCGTACGTGTACGTCTTGTGTCTTGGGTTGTTATGCAATAAAGTTGAAAGTTTTGAGATTTGACTGTACAGATCCTTAATTACAGCTAATCCTTATGGTTTCGATAGTGCAAAGGATGAACACTAAATCAGACGCTGCTAATATTCTTAATCTTCCCAATCCGAAAATCAGTATTCTTTGCTGATTTTCCACGTTTTTAGCTAGGTCTGTCGCAAATCCCATGCGTAACAATTCGACCAATCGATCGGAGAAAGACAATTTTCACTTCTACTAGTGCCATTTTCGTCAAAATGGGATGCTCTGCTCATGCTGGTCGACTACATCTGATGCGGCTCCATATTTGCATTTCATTTATGTATCATCTTAATCTTGATGGGAAATAATAATACGTAATGTACAACGTCAAACGTACACACCTGTAATCTGCACCTGCACTCTGCACGGGTTGTCTCATTGTCTCTGAATTGTTTGGCGGCGTGTGCATGATGAAATCATGAAAGAAACTTATATCTGCAATCCCTGTTTTTGTTTAACATTGCCCGACCGGATATACGAAATTACCTGTAGTCAGGAGAATAAGAATTAGGCAAATCTAAATCTCTGATTTCAACACGACTTGGTTGAAACGAGATATTTAGTAAATCAAAAATTTCACCCCTTTACACCATAGAATTCAAAAAAAGCATTTCCAACAATCAGCTTTCTAAATTTCGTATTTAATCAAGTTGGGCATATTCAATTTAAGTATTCCTTACTAATCCTTACAATTAGGTGGCTAATTTTCATGAAGTTTTTAGTCTAAGATTTAACTACAATTAGTTCTTTCTGACTTTGTTATGTTAGCACGCAATTTCCATCCCGAGGATTAGGATTTTGTGTCCTTCCCTTTGATTAGGAATGATAAAATAGTTTGATAATGTATTCTTTACTATCTTATCTGCTCAGCCAAGCTTTAGAATTTCATTCCGCTCCATTTCAAATTCAGAAAAAAAATCATAACTTTGCTTTTTGAGACAGGACAGGCAGGGCAGCAGGATTGATATATGAAATGAGAATGAGACAGTTTTGGATAAGTGCCAAAATGCGTAATTTGTCTTAAAGGTCTTCAAAATGCTGTCCATCTAAATTACTAGGTATGCATTATATTATATTTAAATTCATAATATTAGTTGCTGTACAACTTATGATTTATGAATCTGGAAATGGGTAATTATTCAAAATAAGAAAATAAAATTGGATAAACTAATAACTAAATACATGTAGAAATAGAATCCAAGAAATCCTTTCTTAGTGATAAAACTGCCAAAATAGGTCTAAATATTGCTACAACTAAAACACTGTTGGCTGGCCTGCCTCTCACCGCCGCCTGGTTTCGCCCGTGCTAAATCAAATGATATGAGAGCAAAAATGCCGAAAGTGTAATTGTGTTGAGAGGGTTAGGTTAGTTATCCTTGAATATCGAACCTGCGAAGATAATGCTGTAGAAAGAAACCGCATGATCTTGAACCCCGACAGTTTCTAGAATTCTTCATTCTCGGTTCGTAATTCGGTAATGATGGCTGCGTTCAAAGTGATCTCGCGAATTGCAACGTCAGGTAATTATTTAGTCACCATTATCACTGTTGAATTAATTAATTGGTCATTTTCGTCAGCTAAATTAATCACGTGTTTATATTTTGACTTTTGTTTTCAGTGGGAAAGCCGTTTCACTATTGCGGGTCGCCTTGCAATGTTTCCGCCACTTCATTGGTGAGTAATCATCGGTGTACCTTTCATCATCGGTTGCCAATACTTTTTGTTTCCAAATTTTGGTATTTATTGTATTTTTTGTGAATTTCAGAATTCCGGTCACAGTCGTTTGCTAATTTCTTCAATCCGGTTTTATGCAACTGAGAAAAAGGTATATTTACGTGACAAGCCACATTGCAATGTAGGAACTATTGGACATGTAGATCATGGCAAAACAACTCTAACAGCTGCAATAACAAAAGGTGAGAGTGACACAATCAATCAGTACAAATATAGAAATGTCATTAATATTTTTATAATGTTTGATACAGTTCTGGCAGAAAAAGAATTGGCTTCTATAAAACGCTATGACGAAATTGACAATGCTCCAGAGGAGAAGCAGAGAGGAATTACTATCAATGTTGCTCATGTTGAATATGCAACAGATAATCGTCATTATTCTCATACGGATTGCCCTGGTCACGCCGATTACATTAAAGTGAGTACTTTTGATTTTTGTTATTATAAATTACTAAATATGTTACTGTTTTCTTATAAGAATTAATTCAATTTTAGAATATGATAACTGGAACTGCCCAAATGGATGGAGCGATTCTTGTAGTAGCCGCTACTGATGGCGTTATGCCCCAAACTAGAGAACACTTACTCCTTTCCAAGCAAATTGGCATCCAGCATATTGTTGTTTACATTAATAAGGTTTGCAATTTTGTCTATAAATACAATAAATATTGTTAACAGTTATAATAAACTTAACTGTTAATTGAAAGGTGGATGCTGCTGACGCGGAAATGATAGAATTGGTGGAGATGGAAATTAGAGAACTCATGACTGAGATGGGCTACGATGGCGAAAATAATCCAGTAATCAAAGGATCTGCCCTAGCTGCTTTAGAAGGAAAAGATGGTGATATTGGTAAAACTTGTATATTTTATGTATACAATAAGCTGTTGTCAATAATAACAATAACGTATTTAAAATCCATTAATGAGATATAATATTTCTTTAACTGTACTGGAACGATAATTTTATATCACAGGAACTCCATCAGTTCAAGAGCTGTTAAAAGCAGTTGACGCTTACATCCCCACGCCAGTCCGAGACCTGGATAAACCGTTTTTATTGCCCATTGAAAATGTTTATACCATTGCAGGTGAAATGATATAAATAAATAAATATGTTTAAAAATGATCGTGAAAATGTACAAAAAAACGTGAATTACTACGTCAATAAATATCAAATGCATATTTTTAATATTCAGGACGGGGCACTGTTGTAACCGGAAGACTAGAGAGAGGAGTCGTTAAGAAAGGAACCGAATGTGAAATTTTGGGTCACAGTAAAACTATTAAAACAACAATTACTGGTATTGAAATGTTCCACAAGATTTTAGAAGAGGCACAAGCCGGTGACCAGCTGGGAGCTCTCATAAGAGGCATAAAGCGAGATGAAATTCGCCGTGGCATGTTCCTTTGCAAACCTGGGTCCATGAAATCCTATGATAATGTTGAAGCACAGGTATGACAATTTTTAGGGCACTATTAGGAATGAGAGCTAACGTGAGCCGCTGACGATATCCTAAGCTGAAAAGTATACCCGAGGATACCAAAGTATACCCGTGGCTTAAAAATCCCTGGTAACGGCTATCTTTTAAATGCAAATGTACTCCTCCGCAAAACCTGGTCAGGACCAGGCTTAGGATTTGGCTTA